>MU187702.1:0-19657 GCA_016904865.1 Pissodes strobi | reverse complement strand
AAAACTAATTGTATTATAAATAATGGTATTACGTATACAAATTCAGGGCACATAGCTGAACAATTTAATTCATATTTTGCTGACATTCCTAGAAAAATATATGACAAACAACAATCTTGTGATAATATTGATGGCCATGGAAGAAATTTAAACTTTTTTACTGATAAATCAATCTATTTGTATAGGGTGACTGAAAGGGGAATGAGTGAATCAATAAACAATTTGAAAAATTCTAATTCAAGTGGCCATGATGCATTTTCCTCCTCTATTATAAAGTATTGTAGTAAACAGTTATGTGGACCTTTAACATACTAAATTTATGTTTTTCTCAAGGTGTTTTTCCAGATTTTCTGAAAGTTTCAAAAATCATTTGTTTATTTAAGAAAGGAGATTGTAAAGACATTGTAAATTATCGTCCAATTTCACTATTGTCCATATTTTCAAAAATTTTTGAGAAAATAATTTTGAAACGTATGGTTAACTTTCTGGAAAGCTTCCAACATATTATCACCCACGCAGCATGGTTTTTGCAACAAAAAATCAACTACTACAGCATTATGTTCCATTTTAGATACTATATATAAAAGGCAGGGGCGGCTTCTCAATAAGTGCGCCCGTGCGCGCGCACTGCCTGCGAAAGTAAACGGAAAAATAAAATCTTCCCTACATACAATTTAACATAAACTAACTATAATTTTTGAATCTCCACTGGCCGCAGAATACATTATTTATAAGAGCGAAATCGAGGCACGACGGCGACGATCAAAACGCAGAGCGTCCAACGGCGGCCTCCGTCCGTAACCACAACTAGTCTAAATCTGCCGTGCGCTAGTGTTCGGCGCTCTTGTTAAATGCATTTTTGTCATGCAAAACGGTCGGGAATGTTCGTAAAATCACGAGAAGTCAAGGCTCATCCGTGCGCTATTTAGATCCGCACTTTGTAGCTTAATTTAGTGATAATTTGCAATTCTTGCGTATATAGTATGGTATCACAAGCTGATTTTTTCAGGGATGAAGGTACATGATAAGATAACCCTTATTCCGGAGGTAATACAAAATTAGACTCCACAAAAGGACACTATCATCAAAAATCGAGATATTGGTACCATCGTATAGAGGAAAAAATACTTATTTTTTGGTCCAATGCACAATAAGATCTTTGTAGGAAGTATTTTTTGATAATTATTCAAAAAAAATCATTTGCATTAGCCCATATGGCCGAAAAAAAATTTAAATGTAAATATGTCGGTTGCAACCGTGCAAAAATTTAATTAAAAAATAGTTATTTTTAAATATAACACTCAATTATTAACAAAAAGGGAAGGCCTAAATGAAAAAAAAATATTCTTTATAAAAGTTTCGCTTATGTCTTGACACGGTAATAGAGTGAATCCCATATTTTTTGCTTATAAACTAACAAAGGTATCACAATAAACAATGAGAGACGTCATGGGTTTACGCCCTAATTAAATATGTCCAGCCTCTTCGCCTTCAAGCTACGGCTGATGCAACAGGTCCTGAAAAATTCAGCTTGTGTGGAAAGAGTGGGAGGTAAATCGTTTTTTAGAGCGAATATTACATACTACTATTATAAGTATTATTCTGTATTATACTCCAGACGAGCCGTGAATTGTACGTAATATTGTTTAGTGTTTTATATTTTTATTTATATACTATTATTCTACTGTCATGGCTAGTAGTTCGGGTTCTGACAATTGCTGTGGGGGCATAAATTCAGTTGACAATATTATTAAAAATAACTTTTCTTTATTGGATCTGAATAAAAAGATTGAAATAAAGAGGTTAGGGCGACCGATGCCGGTTTTAAAATTAGACCAAACATGTGCCAAGAAAAAGGATGGTCGGTCTTTCACCAGACATTTTAACCCCCGAAATCTTGTGGCGAATGGAATTTCACTTTAAAGCTAGGAAACGACCATCGACAAAAAGATGTACAATAACACTTTTTTGCCATCAAACCGATATATTTTTTAACGTTTTCGAACTTCTCCTGATTTTTTTTTTAACTTTATTGATTTGTAGTTACAATAAACTGTTTTAATGGTTTACTCTTCTGGAATCGATAAGTACCTACTTATTAATTTCTTTTAGTGCGCAACAATTACCATTCAAGAGGGCGCCGAATTCATGTTTTTTAAACGATTTTAACGAGTTTTGGGTAAAAAATGGGCGTGGCACCCCCCCAACTTTCCGCCTTCGGCGGGTATGCCTCCGGCGGCGCCTGCAGCGGGCATCCTCCTATGCGTATGACAAAAACCTACATAAATTGCGCACTACCTATTTAAAACCTCACGAGCCGCCACTGTTTAATTATGAAATATTTCCACTATGCCATGGACGCTGGCAGAGCCGGTCAAGGGGGTCGGCCGACTACCCATCGACTAAACGCAACTTTTTGAAACAAACATTATCTATAACGAGTAAATGCCCAAACATTGTAGAAATCAAGAAGGCACTTGTGATATTAGCATTTAGTCTTGATTATGGCTCAGAAATATTCGAATATTCAGTTGATCTAAATTTGATTTTTTTGTTAGTTAAAAAATTCAACAATTCGAATATTTGACTAATCAGTTAATCGAATTTTTGAATATTCGAATACTCGACTGTTCGTGTTTTCTGTGAAACTGTTTATTATACAAAGAAATATAAGGCTTGTTTCTACGACCGTGCGTTTTTACTCACTTTCCCGCACGCATTTTAGTTTTGAAAGTGTCACTTTCCCGCATTAAAAAAGGTCAATTTTAACATTACATTTCATTGATTTTTTGCACTTGCAACCGATGCCGTCTCCGTCGTCATCATCCTCATGCACTTTGCAATCTACGAGTGAGCAGCCAGTTACCATCAACTAACTACGCTGAACCGGCTATTCTAACTCATTTCCAGAATGCAACAAATTGTTTTTTTAACATTAGTATTAATAATAATTAGTAATAATTATTCACCTTGAGATTTGTTACTTTACTTTAGTTTAACTTATCTTAATTTGTCTGTGTAAATCCACCTTTAATCTTTTCGATTTACGAGTTAATAATAATAAAGCACTATTCTGAATGTCATTTGACAGTGTCAACTTTTACCTTGACCTTTATATGTCTTTTAAATTTGTATCCGCACTTGTTACGAAAATAACTATTTTGTTCGTAATTGAAATATACCCCTCTTTAAATTTGCTGTTTTAAAAACTCATTTTCAAAATTATTTTGATTATCAAAGTCTTTGGTAGTTTTTGAGCGCTCTGTATAAAAAGACCAAAATTCGCTTCTTAGACCCAATTAAACTTTTATTAAGAATGACTTTTTGTCGAAAAACGATATTTTTAGTCCATTTGTCCTTTAACTCTTGGGTCTTCTATCCGTCGACATACTGTATAATAGTGTATGTATGTAGATGGTACAGGGTGGTCCGTTTAAGAGGAGCCTATACCTTACGAAAACTACAAGGATTGCAAAAAAATTAAATACCCAAGTTGTTCCTAACAAAATGATCTTTATTTTTTTGTATTTTTTTAATCGTCACTTTCTTATATAAAGTTACATTTTTTATTACATCTTTGGATTCCACTTAAAATTCTATTCATATCTGATGTATGATGTTATACCTCTATAGTTAGTAGTTTCACAGCTATAAACAGTTGAAAATCGGTACTTTGGCTACTTTTCACCTTGGTAGCAAGAAGACCATTAGAGATGAGGTAAAATGAATTTCGTACATTCCAATCTTAACTTTTCAAGAGCTCCCTGATGGTACTAACTGGTAGGTGCTACCAAGGTGAAAATTAGATGAGGTACCGATTTTTAACTCTATAGCTGTGACACTGCTAACTCTACAGGTATAAATAACCTCATATATCAAGTTTGCGTAGAATCTTAAGTAGAATCCAAAAGTGTAATAAGATATAGGGTGTTCATTTAATAAATTTAAATTTGTTTGACCACCCTGTTTATAAAAAAAGAAACGATTAAAAAATACAAAAAAAAATAAAGATCATTTTTCTAGGAACAACTTTTGTATTAACTTTTTTTTGCAATCCCCGTAGTTTTCGAAATAAAATATAGGCCCCTCTTAAACGGGCCACCCTGTACATAATACCATGTGCTTTGTTTTAAAATATAATATTTCGATTAGGGTTCGGAATTGTATTCGAATAATTCAAATACTCGAATATTCGGCAATTCTAAATTCGAATTTTTTTGGTATTTAAAAAATTCGACAAATAGAATATTCGTTTATTTGAATGTTTGACTATTCAAATAGTTATTCGAATTATTCGACTATTCGAGTAAAATACTAAACAACTACTCGAATACTTTCAGATTTTGAAAATTCCGAATCCTATTCTAGATGTAAATGTACAAACAAGAAGCAAATCTTTAACGTGCGTTTCAGCTTCAAAATTTATTGTTTGTTTGTTTATTATGGCAAAATATTCAAATAAATTGAAACCAGTTTATAATATATTGCAATAAAAAAATGTAAACTTACCTACTTTCAGTGACGAATTTCTTCAACTCTTTAAACCACATCCTGATAAGTGTTTCAGTGAAATATATGACAAAAGTGTTGATTGTGTCAATAATTTTTTATTACAAGTTCCAATAAAGCGAACAGCATCTATATACAAACGCTAATTATATAAATATTAAATGGACCTGAAGAATTCTACATATTATTGACCCATTCTACCACATATATGGATTCTGTGGTACAGTCGATTTTGATAAGATCATCACCAGAACTGCTTTTCTACTATTAAAAATTCATCATGAAAAATTGGGCACAGGAATTTTGAAGAAAAGATGAAATTTCCCAAAAATCTGACCTTGAAAACTGTACAGTTGAAACGTGGCTAGAACAAACTGTGGAAAACAAAACATTTTGACGTACAGTTCTTCCCATCAATAAGAAACGCTATAAGATCGGATAGGGTAAATGGGAATATGGGATAAGTGAGGACACTACTTTAATTTTTTCGCATGTAACCCCAACAACCGCTATGTCAATTTGTTATAACATCGATATGGAGTAGTATCATTACCGTAAGAGAGCTGCACACGTGCTTTGTTTATATTTGAAACTCAAGAATCCAAATGACTTGGAAAATTAATGTTACACAAGTCATTCCCACTTGCTCCTGTGCAAAATAGTATTTTAAAGCGTCAAGGTAAGTATGTACATATTATGAATAGTAATTGATTTCAAAGTGTTTGTTCTCGTGAATTTTGTTATTGTAAAACCTAACTGTACACTCATAGATCCATTAGTTAAAAGTTTCTGCTTGCCCCTTGAGGATGTAGGTTCCCACTCGCCCCGTTTGAATTCCCATATGCCTCATTTGAATTCCCACTTGCCCCATTTTAATTAACTTTTATTTGTTCCAGGGATAAAATATGATTTGTAGCTATGTAAATTAGCAAGGGAATGGGTACCCCGCAAAACAGCTCGAAAATGGCACATTACGTCGTACTTCGCAGGAATAAAAAAATAGGTTAAAAAGTCAAACACTAGGAAGACCTCTTGCACTACAGATGAACAACTCGCCATTGGACTCAGACGATGGGGATTTGGACTGTCGAGGAGCAAATATTTATATTTAATAGCGAATACGTCGCACAAAATAACTTCGAAACATCTTTTGCCAATAACGCTTCAGGCGAGGATTAGTTTCTTCAATTTAAAAAGAAGCATAATTTGTTAATTGGGAAGCCGTAGGATATTGAACAAGCACGAACAAAAATACAGATACCTTTGTCATAGATGAATACTTCATCTTACTAAAAAAAATACTATTTGGAATGTGGATAAAACAAGTCTATGTTTGGATCCGTCTAAAACAAAAGTCACTGGCGAAAAGGGAAAACCATGCACTAGAGTAATATCTCGAGAGAAAATACCATCGTTCTTTCAGCTGTAAAGGTAGCCGGTAAAACAACAGTACCTTTAGTAATTTTTAAGGACATGTTTGTATGGGCCCTGTGGCTTGCTAATCAAGCTGATGGTGGCAATGCTTGTAAAAAAGGAAAACTAGCCGAACTATTTTGGAAAATCGTTTTTTCAACAATTGAGGAGGAAAGGCCTGTTCACGTTATTCGTTATTTATGACGAGCGGTATGTTGCTTGGAAGGTCCTAGAACTGGCTAGAGACAACACCGTCACTATCCTCAAACTTCCTCCTCATGAATCTTACTTGCTGCAACCACTAGATCTATAAGTTTTTAGATCAGTAAAAATAAGCAGGGACAAAAAACTTGTCATTTGGCAGATACCCAAGAAAATATTCCCTGAACATCTTAAAGACGTTTGGCTTGAAACAAAACCAGAAGTTATTACAAATGGTTTTAGAAGAGCTGATATTTTGCCCTTCGACCTAATACCCATAAACTCTTATGCATTTCGAGAATGGGAATAATGCAAGTATAACTAGTGGATACAATGCCGAAGGAAATTCTCTCAAAACGATCGACATTGTGGTGGATGAAACTAAAATCGATCAGCCAAAAAATACAAATGTAAGAGTATTTTTAGAAAACTTTATTCTCGAAAAATTGAAGCAAGCATCTGCTACATAGCCATTAAGACGCAGATAGCCTCTAAAGAGGTAAATAACCGCCTTGCAGACTCAGGCGCAGGCCTATTTAAGACAACACCGAAAAACAGAAAGAAACGAAGATAGCACACTAGCAGTACTGACGATAAAGATGACCCTCCATCATTAATTCTGATTCTGATACAGAATCCAATGTCAATAAGAATATAGACAAAGGACATTGGGTGTTAATGAAATATGTTGGGAAAAAACAATCAAACATTACTTGGGAAAAGTACAGGAAAGGACCAACGATTTTGATGCACCATGGAAAATTGACCTTCTTAAACACTTAGGAAACATCAATTTTTTTGGCCTTCAAGTGATGATATTGACAATTTTCCTGGAGAAGGTGTAGTGTTGATTTTGCTTCAACCAACCCTCCTCCGTCGTGAACCAATGTTTTCTTTTAGTATGGGATTTAGGGGTTTCAATTTGTATTTATTATTTTTTATTAAAAAATCACTTCCTACTCCCTTCCCATACTTCCCATACACTTAGTGGTTGCAACTAAATATATCAGTTCTTAGAAAAGTAAAAATAAGTTGGGACAAAAACTTGTCATTTGGCAGAGACACAATGAGTATAAAAGGTACCCAAGAGAATATTTTCTGGACTTCTTAAAGATGCTTGGCTAGAAGCGAAACTAGAAGTTATTACAAATGTTTTTAGAAAGCTGGTATTTTGACATTCGACCTAATACCCATAAACCCTTAAGCGTTTCGAGAATAGTAATGCAAATATAACTAGTGGATACAATGCAAAAGGAAATTCTCTTAAAAGGATCGACATTGTGGTGGATGAAACTAAAATCTATCAGCCAGAAAATACAAATTTAAGAGTGTCTTTAGAAAGCCTTATTCTCGAAAAATTGAAGCGAGCATCTGCTACACAGCCATTAAGACGAAGATAGTTTCAAAAGAGGTAATTAACCGCCTTAAAGACTCGGGCGCAGGCCCATTTAAGACAACACCGAAAAACAGAAAGAAACGAAAAGATAGCACACTAGCAGTACTGACCATAAAGATGATCCCTGATCAATAATTCTGATTCTGATGTAGATCTAAGTGAACCTGAAGGAAGCTCTCTGAACATAAAAGACAACATCAATAAGAATATAGACAAAGGACAGTGGGGGTAAATGAAGTATGTTGGGGAAAAACAATCAACCATTACGTCGGAAAAGTGCAGTCAAGGATCAACGATTTGATGTACCATGGAAAATTGACCTTCTAAAACACTTAGGGAACATCAATTTTTTTGTCCTTCAAGTGATGATATTGACAATTTTCTTGGAGAAGGTGTATTCAAACCTTGACAATTTGCAAGAGCTTTTTACTGTTATTTGCATTTTACTAACCATTTTCGGTTTTAGATTTGTTCGTTCTTGACAACGGGGGCAGATTTGTTCCTCGAAACCTCGACCGTTTTCTCCAGTTTCCTTTAGGTTTTTCATCTTCCTTAGGGTCACTAAACTAGCACTTGTGCTGTTTACACCCTGGAGCCAGAGCAAGCGGCTCTATTTTATGAAGATTTATAAATAGAAGACCAATTTGTAAGGTAAACATGAATCCTCCACAACAATATAGAACATATCTACATAAAGATGATCTCTGAACATTAATTCTTATTCTGATGCAGATCTAAGTGAATCTGAAGAAAGCTGCCTAAACATAGAAGCCAACGTTAAAAAGAATATAGACCAAGGACATTCGGTGTTAATGAAATATGTTGGGAAAAAAACAATTAATCATTACTTCGGAAAAGTACAGGAAAGGACCAACGATTTTGATGCACCATGGAAAATTGCTTGTCTAAAAAACTTAGGAACATCAATTTTTTTGGCCTTCAAGTGATGATATTGACAATTTTCCTGGAGAAGGTGTACTGTTGATTTTGCCTCATCCAACCCTTGACCGTCGTGGACCAATGTTTTCTTTTAGTATAGAATTTAGTGCTTTAAATTTGTATTACTTATTTCGTTTATAAAATTCATTTAGTATCACAAAAATAAAATGTATTCACTTAAGTCATTTTCTGTTTTTGTATTTGCTATTTTTTTTAAATAACTTTTTTGTTTTAAAATTAATTCTCATTGTACCCGGGGAAGTGACAACACATTTTTTTATGTGTGTGCCACAGGCGACGAAAGGCTAAGGCCTGTAATATACCCGTGAGGATACCGTGACCTGTTATATGGCTTATATCGTCAAAGTTGTCCAAGTATCGAAACATGCACACTTGGTGCACTTCACGACACTTTTTAGACAACGCAGTAGTACTTCCGGGGCGTACATGCATTTAATTTGTCTTTTTTCTCGTAAAAATCATGTTTTACTTAATTGTTCAGTTTTATATATTGAGTCTCTATATCTGAACCTTTTTAAAAGTATGGGTTTTCAAATATTATAAATTTTTTATTAACTCTATAAAAATCCGTTCCCTTTTATCCGACCTTACCTTACGTATTTTTTTTAGCATTACCACCAGCGTCGCCATTAAAATATCATTAAGTACATTGCGACGTGCTAAAACATGTTTACGATCAAGCATATCGGAAGATAAATTGTCTGGGTTATGGTTGGTAGCAAGCAATGTTATAGATAGATTTGATCAAGATCGAAGGAGGTTTCAGTTTCTATTTAATGAATAGTTTCTTGTATTCGCTATGTGCAAGATCCGTTAAGAGATCTGGTGTCCGTAATCGGCGAACCCAGTAGTATTTCTAGACATTACCAAATACGATAAGGGGTGAATTTGGGTCACGAGGGTCTAAAAAAATGAGGGACATTTCGATAAGAAATTTCTAGGCTAAAAGACATGATCATTAAAATTCGAGCCTTTGCCACTGACGCGCAAGATCATTCTCCTCCTCCGCTCCCAGCAGCTGCGCATAGCGAATCTGTTTTTTTTTTATAAAAAAATATATAACAATATTTTTTCGTGTTTTTACTTTGATTTTGAATTGATATTTACTGATTAATACGTTCTACTGATTAAACGCCTCGTCAGTTGAAGCGATTTAAGGTACCATTCATTATTAAAGCTCTGTCTAGGAATCATATTCACCTATTTTAATGTGCTATTTCGGTTTGAAATGATCATTTAAGATAGTGGAATCTTATTCTTAGATCCTTAATAAACAACCTAGGGTATACATATTGAATTTTTTAAATCATACAGTTTTTTTGGCGCACGAGGTATGTTTCTTTAAAACACTTTTTATATTTAAAACCAAAGAAGTGTTGCTAAATATTATTTGTTCCAATATGTTGCTAATATAAAATCTATCTTGATGTAGGCGAGTCATCACTTTCCGGTAGCATGTATATCATTGCAGTTTTAGGTCTAGCACTTGATTCCATATGTCTGCTGGCCAGCTATATATGCAGAATCGGAAAGTGTTATGTTTAGATTTGGCCTGAATTTGGGAGTTTTCAGATATATTGAAGTTATCCGCGTTGCAAATATCTTCTACAATCGGAGTCCTCACTGGCAGTTCTTCAAGTTGATCCCCTACATCTCTAACTCGTGGTTGTTGTGGTGTTTTTGCTCAGAGTGTAATGTTACTTAAAAATTCGCTTCTCTTTTAGATGGTAGCCTGTTGTTCTTCGAGTGTTTCAGATTTCCCCAGTTCTCGTTACAATTTTTGAAGGCTCTTTTGGAAAGCTTAGCTTGTTGGAATCTTTTGATACACTCAGCGTAACGTCTGCGGCACGGCTTCCTCGTGCTACAGCTTTTTATTTGTAGTCACCTAAGTGAACCTTAAGCTTAATTTTAGAATCAGTGATCTTGTTTTTGAATCAGTTTGGGTACGTATAGTCGTCGGCTAGATAGCTACGAGGTTAGCCTGACTCTAAATTTTATTGACGTATTGAGTGCTTTCTCTGATTTATATGGATCTATATGCTATCGCCAATTCTAAGGTTCAAGAAACAGCAGCTGCAGCATAGTATGTTTTGTGACAGATATCTTCAAGCGAGTCTTCTTGTTCGACATTCGACTCTAGGACCGAATTTGCTTGCATTACCAGAGTCTTAGCAGAATTGTTAAATGATATTTTAAGAATAGCACTATTCACTGCACTATCAACAATTTGTAACTGAATTGTTATCCTTCTACTATTGCTGCGATCTGGTCTGCTTCTCCTGGTGATTCGTTGTCTGGTGCTTGGAGCTACGTCGTTCCTTGTTATTTAATAAGATTAAGTTGTGCCTGTGAGAGAGGCTTTTTATCGAACACTGAGCTCACCTAGTCAGAAATTTGATGAGCTATTATTTGTTATTGTAAACTCCGATCTCGTTCTATAATGTATTAGGTTTTCTTCCAGATTGTTGTTACTGAATTCGAAGCTATAAATTACCCTACTCCTTGAGTGTTATTATTATTATTATTTTTTTTATATGTCAATTTAATAAAAAAAATATTATGACAAGATAATATTTCCTCGGTGTAAACTCAACCTGTAAGAAAGACTGACTCGAACTTGACCTACGATTTTAATCGGTCGGATGCCTCATACCCAAAATACCACAGAGAGTAAAAATGTCTTGTTACCAAGCCGTCAGTCATCATCTATAATCATCCGTTTCAGTGACAAATGGATCTCAACCGAAATCTCGTTATCGTAGTGCTCCGTCTAGACTGATTCTAAAAGCACGATTTCTTTGATAGATTCTTTGCTTGTGCTCGTTGTCTCTTCGATCGGTACTTGGTGCGTAAGGTATTCTTTGTAGGAAAATAGCTCTTCCCTAATGAACTTAACAATGTTAAAATATTAGTTTGTTATGGGGCACTAACATTATACCTATAGGAGGTAATGGCACTAACCACAAAAACGTCTTAGACTTCCCCTGATGTAACGCAAAAGAAAATTAATGATAAATGATTTAAACCTAAATTGTTTTTATTGAAGTGAAAACTTCTTTAGCACCGGTGTGATTTGGGACTCGAAGAAACGAAAAAGCGACACTAAAAAGAGACTAGCATTATAGATCTATAGAATGTAACCTGCGAGAAGATGAGATAGAACACAATTATACAGTCGTTACATATTTGTTAAAAGTAAAAAGCAAAAAGTAGTTCTCGTCCTATCGCTCAAGTTAAGCAACATCGAGCGTGTTTAGTACATGGATGGGTGACCGCTTGGGAACACCACATGCTGTTGTCATTTTTGACAAGCTTTGTACGCTTCTCTCTTAGTTTAGTTTTATGAATATATCACTTCTACCGCGTCTGAGCTGCACATATATTTTTAAGTCAACTCTTCTTTAGAGCTATTAGCACGGCTTAGAGCGGGAGTGATTTGAGACTCGATGAAACGAAAAAGAGATTTATAGGATGTAGCCTGCGAGAGAATGAGGTAGAACACTTATACAGTTATTACATGTTTCGTTCGATCACTGAAGTTAAGCAGCGTTGGGCGTGGTTAGTACTTGGATGGGTGATCGCTTGGTTTTAAGGTTTCACTTCTACCGCGTGTGAACTGCACACATGATTTTTTTTATATCAGAAACTTACCCCGATAATTCAATTCAAATATTTGTATATATAATCACACGCAACTTTGAAAGCATTCGAATCCGAATTAGTTCCAGATAGTTAATACAATTAAGTGTAGTAGATATTCTAAGAATAACGTTATTCGCACTTGAAGATACTGGCACTAAAAGAGTATGGAATTCTTCAATTTAAACACAATAAAGTTCGTCTGAATATCGAGAATCTGATGACCTCATTACTAAGATAAGAGTTCTTCAAAATATTAGGTGCCAGATAGAATACTACACGCGGACTCGTATAGAATTTTATCAATTCACTCGACTCCACATTACTTTACTGGCACTTTGTCTCTCAAGATGATCGCCTTAAGTCAATATATTCATCACTCCAAAGGGAGGCATTAGGACGTGTCGTTTTCTATTTTCTAACCTATAAACAACCAACTAATACTGGCTAGTGACAGGAAAGCTCTTCTTTTAGTTCTTATTTGTGACATTTGCGTGATAAAAGTTTGAAACGCATGAGAGTCCGAGTAGAACACTGGTAGTTGCTTTTAGATGTTTGTGAGTATAATCCCGAACTTATTACCAATAAATTTAATCGATGACTTGCTTCTCTCATTTCCCTTCTCTCCATATTCCCTACCCAGATATTTTCTAGTATTTTCTTCCTCTTTGGCTCCTAATATATTTGCATCATTTATATACAATATATTTTCCTATTAAAAAATTATTTATTTTTTTGTAAAATAATAAAATACACAAGATAAAGTCCAAAATCGCCATAGTCATGAATAAAAACCGATCAAAACAAACATGGTTTGAGCTTAACCCTATTGGTATCTGATTATGAGAACAAATTGTTCAGGTCTCCCTAAAAGCCTTCTTCGAGCTGCCCGTAAAAAAAATCGAAGTATTCTGGCTATAGCAGGAATCGGTAAAAAGTTAAGCATTAATAGCATTGGGAACAAATTAAATGCTCGATATTTTATTCACAAAGTATATTACATTTTCTAGTTAATTTAGCCAAATGCATGAATCGATCCGATAAAAAGAAATAAATGCTCTATAAACATCAAAAATGCTGGATATAAAATTTATATATGTACATACTCAACAATAAAGTGATTGATTGCTCAGTACCATGCTGCCTAAATTAGTAAATATTTGACAACAAATAATATACGCTCAGTAAATGTAGTGAATGCTCAATAACAGAATTCAAAAATTTCATAATTTAATAAATATTCATAAAATTAATAAAGCCTCAATAGACATAACGAAGGTTCCTTAATTAATAAATGTTGATTAGAAAATAATAGATGCTCGATTAATTTAAGGAATGCTACGTACCAAAATCAAATGCTTCTAAATTAATTGATATTTGGTAAACATAAAAAATGCTTGATAAATGTAATTAACTTCTAGCCGGTCGAGCGTTAAACGGTGTATATTTTGAATATTTTCTGGTTATCAGTTTGGGTTAGTTAGGTTAATCGCTTTATATTATTGCAAAGGTAAATTTGATTTAATAGTTGACATTACTTATTATACAATATTTTCTTATAAAATTCAAATTTCTATTCAATAAAGAAGGTATGCTATGGAGTATCTATATCCTCTTTGAGCGCATATTTGATTAAAATACCAACCTGGATTAGAATATAAACTCTATATTTTATATTGTGATTTTATATAAAAAAATATAACGCATTTCCTATTAATATACTTATACTGCATATTTTTTTTTATCAAACATTTAGTATTTTTTAGTCTGCAAAGTGCATTAAATTATCGAGCGTAATTAGGACCCATATTATTAATGAATAATAGGAAGGAAGTTGGCCGATTGTGTAAACCCTAGAAGACTAGGAATTTAACAAAATATTTTATACTCCGGATGACGAACTGTACATCCTTTTTGTGCAGCTCAGCTAGCTCAACGATCATCAGTTTAATTCTTGCCTTAATCTGTAACCTTCGGTGATACTTATAATATGAAGCCATCACTAACTGACTCAACCAGTAATTTTGTTCATATAATTTCGTACTATCATTCTTCATTTGAAAATATTCCCATACAATTATATTATCAGATAATTAAATAATAATAAAAAATCTAAAATTCGTTATAAGTTTGGCCTTGTTAGTCAATGAAACATCGATAGAATCAGATAAGTTGTAATGAATTTAATTATATATTATTGTATTAGGTTTGTAACGAATCTCTTCTTTTTTCTATTTCATGATAGATTTTGTTGATTAAAAAGAACAGGTGTGATCTAAACTTCTGAAGAAGCAATTTTACACAAAGACTGACTTTGTTATTGTTACTTTCAATTTGCGGTTTTGTTTTTCCGTTAATGAAAGTATGTCGACTCGAATAGTAAGAAAGATTAGGACATTATACAATGTGTCTCAAAAACGGCGCATTGTCATTTCAAATCAAATATATCAAATAATTTGGTTAAATTAATAATTTATATAATCAATAAGAGAGAAATCTGATAAATAATCAATTTACATTTGAACTGCTCATAGATCAGTATATAAACCCATTTTCTTAGAGTTGGTACATACAAAACTATTTATAAAAATATATATAATTTCTAATATAATTGTTTTGACTGGCACCTTCAATTTAACCTGGATTATCTTACTCATACGAAACGATCAACTGTTAACAAACAGAAAGTGGTAACATTGTCCGTTGCCGTTACAAAACTTATTTTTACATTACGAAATTTAGAAGAGAAAAACTCCTCTTTTCGAAAATGTCAGAACAATGAACCTTTGAGGGAAAATGTCAAAACATCCAATTCTAAGTTTAAAAAAAATAAGGATTTATTTTTTTCTTGAAAAATAAAATTTTTATAGAAAAGGCAATGAAGTTAATGAGAATCTACGCCAAAAACCGTACATGGTGGAATTTTTTAAATGATGATGCCTTGTATACAGTGTGATCTAGCCGAATTTAAACTTTTCGCGATTTCTAATTTTTCCACTACACTTCACCATTATAATATCTTATTACTGGAAATCCAAACAATCTGGAGCAACCAAAGTTTCGTACATCAAAGAGAGGGGTTATGAAGATAACATACTAAAAAATCGCATCGAACCGATTGAAAATGCCGAATTGATGATTTTTTCGATTTTCCGTGAAAAATGTATCTAATTTAAACGTGACACGTACGCTATTTAAAAAGAAACACAATACCAGATTCGTAAACCTCGATGTATGTACTATAAAAAGTTTTATAACAATTTTCTGTTACATAGGATCGGAAAATACGAGAAAATCGATGTTAAAGTGAAACATGCAGGAAATCGGGAATAATTTCTAAAGATAAAATTTTTCGGCATTTTTCGAGTTGAATAGCTGGGAAAACGTCTTCCTGCCATTTAAGTTACACATACACATTCCTTAATGACATGCTAATATTTAAGGGGCTACTTCTAGGACCCCTTTTAAGAAAAAACTTCATATGAACGTATGTCCTAACCGTCTTAACTTGAAATACAGGGTGGTAAAGTTTTCTGAACAAAATTTATTTTATATAATAACTGTGAAACTATTGTAGATATCTTTATGAAATTTGGTACACATTTCTATCCATCAATATGCGTTTTCTGATGTACAAACAAATTGATTATTTGTACCATTGGCGTCCGTACGGGTTTTATATTGAATATTTTTGGAGAAAAAAATGGTACGCCACTTTTTTTTCTTAAAGTAAAAATTATGTTTGAAATTCTCATTAGTTTCGGAGCAAATTTGATCTCTTTATTTCCTCCCGGCCGACGCATGGTTTTTGCTTAAAAAAAAAAATAAAATTTCTGCAAGCTGAAATCCTTCCTGAAAATTGGCACTTGAAAGTTTTTTTTATTTTTTCCTACAGTAAAATTAATTATACAATATATTTCCACACAATAGTCACCGCATCAGATTTTTAGCGATTTGACCCTGAAGTAAAAATAATTTTATTTTTTTATGCGTCGGACGAAAGAAAATCAAAAAGCAAATTTTGTCAGAAATGAATGAACATTTTGAAAATATTTTTTATTTGAAAAGAACACAGTGGCGTATCATTTTTTCTCCAAAAATATTCAATGCAAAACCCGTACGGACGCCACTGGTAGACATAAAAAAATTGTTTGTGCATCAAAAAATGCACTTTTATGCAAAGAAGTCATGCACCAAATTTCAGAAAGATATCTACTATAATATCAAAGTTATTATACAAAATGGATTTTTTTCTGAAAATGTTACCACCCTGTATCTCAAAAGTTAGGATGTTTCGAACATACGTTTACATAACGTTTTTTTCTTAGAATGGGTCCAAGAATCACCACCTTAAATATTAGCATGTTATTAAGGAACACCCTGTATAGATCAAACATTTAGTTGCGTAAAATCTCATTGAAAAGTGTTTGAACTGTTTGAAGTTGAAAAAATGGGTAAAAATCGGCAAATTTTAACATTTTTTGGTATAGTTTCTGTAAAGTTGATGATAGATTTCGAAGTAAAATTTCACTTTCAGCATATCGATGCGTATAATAGTCATAGGCAATGGGGTAATAAATATGTATATTTATTTGTCTGAAATCTCAATTAAAACGATTCGAAGTCGGGAAAATTGGTCAATATCGGAAAGTTTGGGTATTTTTCAAGGAAAGGAAAAGGCACACAGTACCACAAAGTCTATAGTATTTGTGGTAGTACTTTCAAGTTATATATATATATTTAGTTTTTGATGTTCTATCGAGGTCCATTACGATTTACCGGCGTGCGTCTTTTAAATTTTCTTTAGCAAAATGCGAAAAATGAATCCCTAATATGTGGCAATTTTTATAAAAATAAACGCAGATGTAATTAAATATCTATACAGGGTCGATGAAATTGTCTACCTTTTCAATTAATATTGAAATATACTAATAATTTACAAAAGAGCGATTTTCGATCATAATGAAAAAATTCCTAAACATTCAAGCGGTGATTTTATACCTATACAAGGTCTCGCAAAAGTTTCAAATAACTCAGATTAGCCCAACCAAAGTAATCGAAATTAACTCAAGGTTAGCAAACCTAAACTAACCAAAACTAAATTGTAACGTTACATGTCATCGATTTTCGAATTTTAATTTCATGAAACATAGCAATTTTAGTTTTTGTTTATATACCGGGTTGCGTGAAAAAGCAAACAAAAAATTAAAGATAAATGTTTGGGGAGCTAGGAAAAAGAGGTGTTGGTCAATTGCGCGCCGCCGCGTCAGAAAAATTAGAAGTTAGTCTTAATTTTACAGGGCAGTTGCGCGCCGGCTACTTATTGGATATGGAGCAGTTGCGCGCCATAGGGCGACTGTAATATAAATTGTTTGTGTGAATCGTTATTGGAAAAGATGTAAGATTGGATTATCGTACAGCATTTTTTTTCCCTGATTTTGGGTATGCCTTGGGTAAGTTTTCGTTAGTTCCTGTTCGCTGAGCCCGTAGATATAAATTTAGGGGACGGGATGATGACACTTGTCCGCATTACTATGCAAATTCAGGTAAAAATTTAGATATTACATTTGAAATTAACTTAAATAGCCTGTAAATGTGTCTTTCATAGTGTGGTTGTTTCGTATTTCATTTGCTACCGTATACAATAATAATTATTTAGAAATTTGGCGTCCTTGGAGCTCTAGTGAGATTTTAGAAAGTAAAACAAATCGAAAAGTGCATCTATCAACAGATGCAAAAGAAATTATTAAGAACGTCTTGCCTACCTTAATACAGCGCGGTAATTTGTGCCTTAAAAAAGCTGTAGAGGAAACCGCTTTCCTGACAAGGAACCTATCTTCCACGATGTGGAAAATTACGCAACAGCCCATTTTAAAACGCAAAAAAGTAATGCTGGAGTTGTCAGAAAGTTAGACCGTGGGTGACGAGGACATTATACGACGAAAAATGTATAAAATGTGTGAAGACCACTATGTCCCAACTTTTGATAATTTAATGAAAATACTTGAAACAGATGAAACCGAAATTAAGGGCTCACGACTTTGTGGAAGTACATGTAAGGAATGGGATTTAAATTCAAAAAGATTGATAAAAGACAAATTCTAATGGAATCCAGGGGTCTTCGAGAATGGCTGGGGAAATATTTGAGAAAAATCAGTGACTACATAACACAAAAAGACCAATAATTTATTTAGATTAAACGTGGTTTGATACTCATGACACCCCAACCAGTGGATGGGACAAGTCTAGCCGTAAGTGTGTGACACCTGCGTCGTCAAACCGCGGTAAGAGAATAACAGTTTTACATGCTGGATTTGGAAACGGGTTTGTGCCGATTGCTTTGTCTCGCTCATCCAAAAATATTAGAAACTCTTGTGTTGACTATTATGACGACACAACAGCGGAGCTATTTGAAGATTGGTTTAGAACTAAATTATTGCCTATATTCCGCCAAATAGAGTTATCATAGTAGACAATTAAACAATGCACCTTGTGCATATGAACCAAAACCCAAATTTCGAGACTAGATGTACGATAATGATATATATTTTCATGAAAACTATACAAAAAAAAAGAGTTATTGAAAGTGTTTAAAAGTTTATCTATTTAAAAGCAATATTACTGCCATGAACTTGCGAAAGTATGGGTTATACTGTATTGTGGTTATCACCTCACCACTGTATATTAAACCCCATTGAGCAAATATGGCACCAACTTAAATTAGAAATTAGTCCTAATAATATTTCGCCTCCCCTTAATTCTAGTGTATTAACTTTAATTGATAGTGAAGCGAAAAAAAAACCTCAAATTAACTGGGAAAATTGTGTAAAACATGCAAATGGGAAATGGAGAAAAGGTATGTCTATTTTAAAAATGCAACAGAAAAATTAGTTATTAATCTGGATAACACTTAGTAGCGATAAACAGATTTAGTTTAGTATAGAACCTAGTGTAAACTAAATATACAGGATGGGCCAATGGAAAAACGCTCGAACCTTCAATTTTTGATTTAAGGGTGAACTATTTATCAGCTTTTTCCATCCCTGTAACTTTCACCCCCATAGCTGGAAGGAGAACAACCCGCGAATTTTGAATAGGGGGAAGGGGTTGTGCCATACCTCTTTTTAAAGGCATTATCGAGTTCTTTATGACCCTATAAATTGACGTCATTATTTTCATCCACAGCGAAATGACAGCTTGTCAAAAATTATTAGGGATTTGAAGGTCTGTATACAACTTAGACTTCGTTTTTTATATTTTTTTTGTGAAAAAAAAACACGTTGATATCTGATTAGGTAAAGTAATTTTCAGCTTTTTTCATCGCCGTAGGTATTCTTGGCCTGCTAGTTTTTATTTCAATAGGAGGATACTATGCCAACGAAAATTCCTGCCGCTGAGATTATTTAAGTTTTATTTCTTGTGGGTTTTTAAACGTTACGCCTAAGAAAACAAGGCTGAAAATTTTCCATTAAATCACTCGCCCTGTAGATACGATGAAAATAATGACGTTAAATTATAGGGTCATAAAGAACTTGATGG
>MU187700.1:81385-136134 GCA_016904865.1 Pissodes strobi | reverse complement strand
TGTACAGGGTGTTCCAACGAGGACTGAACAGGGGCTTAATTTTGACTTGCCTCGTATTTTTTAATAAATTCAAAATAGCCAATCTATGTATTTTATTCTGTAGAATTTGAAAACGGAACCAAAAAAAACAATTGAATTATTAGCAAAAGACTTACGGCAGGGGTAAAGTGTTTTTTTAATGGAATGAAGAGTTTTTGAATTGATTTTTGGAAAATAGGCATTTTTTTAAGTCCATTCTGATTAAAACATTTAATATTGCGATTACTGTTTTTATTGTATTTTAATATTTTAGCCATTATAATTTTAGTTGTACCTGTTTGAAATATGCGGTAGATTAGTGCAGCTGAAAAAGATGTAATTACCTCCAAGTCCCGTCAGTGTCAATAAAAATAAAATATGACTGAAGTTAATACTCCTTAAAAAAAGACTAAAGTGCAATACAAGCAGGAGGTACATTTATTGAAGATTTTCATAGAAATATATCAGTGAATACAATATTAAGGATAAAAACCTATTTGAAGAAAATAAATCCCTATATGATAGTAAAAGAAATACGCAATTATTAACAATACAACTTAAATAAAACATTTAATAATGTAGGTGTTCAATATGACCCCCGTTGTTTTCGAAGCAACTTCTATATCCTCTATAATCTCTCTAAACTTGATATTAAAACATGATTCTGTTGGTTAAGACGATTCATTTCGACGATAATTTTTTCCCTAATCTCTTCAACGTTCTCATTCCTGTCCTGGTACACCACATTCTTTAGGTGACCCCAAAGAAAGGTATCAATAACTGTGAGGTCAGGGCTATGAGGTGGCCAGGAAATTGTCCCATGTCGTCCAATCCACTCGTTATGGCGTTGATTTAAAAATTCCACGACATCACGGACTGCATGTGGAGGTGCCCCATCTTGTTGCCAAATTAAATTTCGATATTCAGCCAAAGGTAACTCATCCAAAAAGAAAATCTATTTCGTTTTGCAGAAACTCGTGATATCTTTGACCACTAAGAGATCCATTAAAAAATATCGGAACCAAAATTCTGTTGTTTAAAACACCACACCAAACATGAAATTTTATGGTCCGAAATTTTCTTGGGTTTTCTACTGCCCAGTAATGAATGTTATGTCTATTATAGATCCCTGACACAGATTAACCCAACCCAGATTTGAAAGCTTCGCGAAGAGCAGGGAACCAGATTTCTTGACCTTGGCAGACGGGATAACATTTTATTGCACCATAGTGTTATTAACTCTTGGGAACAGATTGTCTGCACCATAATGCGATCTTAATAAACATGTGATCGTTCTGAAATCGTAAAAATAAATATCCGATGCCAAAAATGTTTATATATCTTTGCGTTTCAAAATATTACACTCTTTGCTCCGGTTTCTGTCTGTCGGTCTGTCTGGCTGTAACCAGCGTCGATATCTCAACAAGTACTTCACTAATTTAAAACAAATATGGTGGGTGGTCGTGGTTTGAGCGACAGATGGTCTCTTTCTGAAGGCAGTAAAATATCCCCAGGGGCGAAAAACGTGGGTTGTGTTTTTGACAAAAAAAATTGTACATTGAAAGTGTATCTTGTGAGACATTAAACGAAATGAATTTTCGTCAAGTATTTAAAGAATAAAAATAACATTTTAACACAATGGTGCCTGGGGTGCAAACGGGGTAAAATATTGAAAATATCATGTCTAGTTAAATTGAATTTTATCTCGATAACAGAAATTGTGTTTAACACAATAAATACCATTTTTGAATATTGATACAGGGCAAAAGTAGGATGAGAAAGATGGATTGGGTAATAAAACACATGTTTTTATTATTTTTATTATAAAACTGAAAATATTTTAACTTTCCTAATAGTTTTCTCCGATTTTTTTGAAAATTTAGGTTTCCTGTTGGCATATTTTAGCGTATAAAAGATTCTTAGTCTAATAAATATTTTTTTTTATAAAAATAACAGGAAACTCCATGCATGGATGGTCATTCATTTTTGACATTTCATTGAAATATGCTCCGTTTGGCAAGAAAGTGTATCAAAAAGAGTTATAAACACTGATTCCAACTGATAAGAGTGAAGCATTTGTGGATCCTGTTAAATATTTATTTTCGAAATGTTTCTCGCACACTATATCTTTAGATCTTTATTAAACAAATCTTCTCTTTTAGCTGTCTCTACCCAAATTTCACACCCGGAATAATAATAACAATATAAGCCATATAAGTTTTTTTTACATTAACGCTTCCTCTTCGAATTTCGCTTAGACTTAAAAATCTCAGGCATAAAGCGAGAAAGTATGGACGGCTTTACAGTACCATGCTTTTTGTACCTAAAAGTTTCTCGGAAAAAATACCAATCCACAAGAAAAACAAACTTTCGTTGAAATCGGTTTAACAGATCAAGATCAAATCAATGAAAATCGCTTACATAAAACAACAAAGTAAGTGCGGCCACACCGCGTCGTTGCGGGAAAGCTTCTTCAAAAAAGTTGCAATCAAACAAAAAAGCTTTATTCAAATTGAATTAGCAAATCACGAGAAACTCTGTCATTACCAGTACATGGATATAAAGCGAGAAAGTATAGGCGGCTTCACCGTTCCGTTTTTTTTTGTGCCGAAAAGTTTCTCAGAAAAAATATCAATCCACCAAAAAAAACTTGTATTCAAATCGGTTAAGCAGTTTTGAAGCTTGAGCGCCAGCAGACTGACAGACAGGTAGACAGACCGACCGACTTAATTGGGGAAGCTTGTATCTTTTTTTGTGATCTAGGGACTTCAATTCGTGGGGGTTCGATGAAAACTCGATTTTTTTCACGATTACAGTATCTACTTCCTTTTACGAGGGAAGAAAGTAAGAGAACTGAGCGTAATTAATAATTAACGTAAATACAACCCTTAAGACATTGAAGGTAATCATTTTATTTGGTTAAAAAAATATTAACTATTGATATATCTCAGAATTATTTAACCGTCTTTGGGAAAATTAAACATTGAAAATTTTCCTCCTGTCTTAGAAGAACAATATTTATACGCACACCTGTGTCCAGTCATTTTAAACACCATTCGACACTTAAAAAGTATATTAACAAGCGCATTTTTACACTCAGGAGTCAGATTGAGAACATGAACACGGACTATATAGGATTGGTCGAACACTCGAGCCTACGGACTAAATAAGCTGTCGGGTTTACAGCCGAAAACTGGCGTGGCCTAGCCAATCGCGCCGCCCCGTGTTGTCGCCTGATTTTCGTATCTGGTCTGGGTTGGGTAATCTGTGTCCCTGATGTAAACGTTGCTTCGTCTGTCCAAAGAATTTTGTTAAATAAGTTTGGATCATTGTCTTGGTGCCGAATTGTAATTTGGGAGACAAATCGAAAACGAAGTTCCTTTTGTGCAGCAGTTAGGTGTTGAAGCGGCAGTATACGAAAAGAGACGAATTTATTGATTTTTAAAGTTCTGTGGACAGTCTCGAGTAACTCTTCGTCGTCCTACAGCGCCATATTGAACATCCCGAACAGCATCCGAAACTGACTTCATAGGATTAAGCCTATAGTAATTTAAAATTGCTCTATTGCGGTTTCTTCCCCTTTGCGTATTTCTTTTTCTATCATAAAGGAATTAATCTTCTTCAAATAGGTATTTTATCCTTAGTTTTGTATTAACTGATATATTTCTATGCAAATCTTCAATAAATCTTCTTCTTGCTTCTCTTGCATTTTCTTGACTCTTGTAAAATAACTTTATAATCTCTAGTCTCTCGTTTAAGGAGTATTTCATCACGGCACATTATATGTGCCGTGATTTCATGGTGTAGTCAAATTTTATTTTTATTGATACTGACGGGACATGAAGGGAATTACACCTTTTTCGCCTACACTAATCTACCGCATATTTCAAATAGATAAATCTAAATTTATAATTTAAATGAAGAGCGAAGGCTGTGTGCATGTACGAAACATAGTAATGAAACAATCTTTGTATATCATGCAAAATTTTTAATCCAAATGGGACCTCTATAAAGAGCGTAACAAAGCGCTTTCGGCCGTAGCCATCAGCAGTGTTACTTGTCAGTGGACAAAGGACATATCCATGGAAGCAAACAAACAACACAAATCGACAGTGGTCACAATTAAATTTCACAAATTGTACGTCACATTATTGAGAAATGGTTCACATAATTTAGATTAAAATCATTAATTTGAAACAAATTAAAATAAAAGCATGGTACCATGGCCCATGCTTTGTGCTAAAGAAGCGAATACAGCATTTCTTAATGGACGACAACCAATATTTATTTGAATGACGTTAAATAGAATTTTGAATTTTAGGTACTAATTCGACAGAAATCTTCACATAAACTTTATGATAAACCTCCATAGTTCCAAATTAGTTTGATGTGGATGGCGTAAGACTATAGGGTTATTTGATGTGGATGGCGTAAGACTATAGGGTTATATTTCTGAAAAATGGAAATAACCGTTCTGTAACAGTAACTTCCTACGTATAGATATATATTATTCTAACAAATGAGAATATCCGTTTATTCTACATATACATAATATGTGGATTAATTTTTTGATAATGTCCCGTTACTCGACCAATATACAAGAGGTGATGCAACCGGAAACTATGAGATCTATAAGTTTTACCATTTCGAAAAGTATATTAATCGTCGAAGTCCCTTAAACTAACGATACTCTAATTATTTTATATGGATATTTGAAGGGTTGATTTTTTTGCACCTAATCCTGAAAGAATTCAGAAGGTAAAAATCCGAATTAGTGATGATTTTTTTCTGGGATGGAAATGTATGTTCCTCAGTATTATTCTCACGACTATCAGGGTTCTAAGTTGTAAATGAGGTCGTACGCTTCTGTAGTTATCTCAATGATGTAGTGTGAAAGGACAAATTTACAAAAGTGATACACATGATCAACGCACGGTAATTGTATCCCGAATTTGTTTAACGAATTTTTTGTTTCAGTCTTTCGCAATCGGCATGGAAGGAAGTCCAGATCTGGAAAAAGCCCAAAAAGTTGCTAAATATTTGGGCACAGACCACCACGAAGTTGTATTTACCGAAGAAGATGTTGCTAAAGTTCTCGATGATGTCATTTACACTCTCGAAACTCCCGACATCACAACAATTAGGGCATCAATCGGGATGTATTTGCTTTCGAAGTATATTTTAGAAAACACTGATACTACAGTTGTATTCAGTGGAGAAGGAGCGGATGAAGTAGCGCAAGGGTAGGTCTCGAAAAACATATATCATGTCTTAATCTATTAGTACTCTTCTGATGCCTTCCATATGCCACGGTTTTTTAAATATGTACTATAATTTTAAATTATTTTTAAGACGTTAAAACATTAAAAACTTTTCAGTTCAAGATATTTGTCAAAAGTTTATAATTGTTAAGCAAAACATTGTAGTTGAAAAATAGTGGTTAAAAAATAGATGAAATGATAAATGAAGCTTTTTATACATTGTCAATGTATGAAAAATATTTTGCATACATTTTCGTTGCAAAGCCTTACATCGAGTTCTAATTGATGAAACAAATGTAATGTGTATTTGGCCTCATGCTTAAGTACATAATGTAAAATGATCTATTGTAGGTGGAGGACAAAAATTCGCATCTTTAAATTCCAGCAATAATTAGGATACTTTTATCGACTCAGTTAATACTTTTTAAATATGTGCCATTCGAAAGGTAAATATTATTTAATCTTGATTTGAGCAGCGACTCAACGACATTGAGAACTAACATTATTAAAAATCTGAAAAGTATTTTTATTTCTATAATACTGTTTAAGTCAACTTATTCTTGACCCAAACTATAATAATTTATTAGTCATCTAATTCGGTCGAGTAAAAATGCGTTCTAGAGCAGGGATCATCTAATCATATCTGCATAAATATCACTGGTAATTATTCGAAATATTTTAGGTATATTTACTTCCGGGATGCTCCAACGCCAAAAGCGGGACACGAAGACAGCTTAAGATTATTAAGGGAAATATATATGTTTGATGGTTTGCGAGCAGATCGCACGATGGCAGCACAAAGGTAAAATAAGCAATTGCATATTCCTCTAATAGAAATCTAATTTTCTTTTTTTTGTAGTTTGGAACTGAGAGTTCCTTTCTTAGATTTACAATTTTCACACTATTATCTCAGTATAGAACCAGAACTGAGACAACCCAGAGATGGGGTTGAAAAATTCTTGTTAAGATCTGCATTTGATAAAACAGACCTTTTGCCCCACGACATCCTTTGGAGACATAAAGAAGCTTTCAGGTATTATTCACATACTTTTATTACGTTAACATAGACATAAAACTAATCTGTGCTGTGCCCTTGCAACATAATTTATTTCATTTTTGAAACGAATTTCGGTATTTGTTTCGGTATTTGTTCCTCTTTTTCTCTTTATTTTACGATTGATCTTAATAAAAGAAAATAAAATTTATAGAAAAGAATAGGAAGAAAAATAACGTTCTTAGAATATGATGTAAGAGCGTTGCACCCTATACGTTCTAGATTCGCGCAAATATTAATATGTGCATTTCAGATGATATAACTACGAATTTACTATTTAAGGGCAATCATTTTGTTGCAATTATGCCTATGCCATCTGGTTTTGCTCATGCCCAAGAGTGAAGTTTTCTAATTGGCAGATCTTTTTCTATATATACTATTTAATATTTTTATTAAAATCTAATTAATTTATATTAATTATTAATATTATATTAGAGTACTGGTTTTATAAGATACGTTTTTACATCACGCGTCTAGTTTAGGTTAATTTAAGTGGCGAGTTTTTAACGGGCAAGTGTTATGTCTTATAATGTGAGTGCCTTATAATTTTGTTTTCAATTTTACATTTTTATGATTAAAAAAAATATATATTGACATTAACATTTCAAGCTTGGTACCAAATTTGAAGGTAAAAATATTTGATCTCACTTTTATCCTATCTGTGATATTTGCATAAAAATCACATACCGCACATAAGATCAAAGGAAGCTATGATACGTCAGAAATTGTGTTACCAACGTTAGGTATAAAAAAATAAATGCCCAATACTCTCATTGTCAAGCGCCTTTGCGTTTCATAAACCACGTTGGGTTACATGGTTCAACCATAATACAAAAACCAAAAACTCAATAATTTCAAAATCACTATACCAAAACGTACGAGTTTGGATTAATTCAGGCACAACCGAAAACCTCCCTGCAATTTAGAAATTCTACCCTAAAAAAATTTTCAGCGCATCTCCTGCCGCTAGGGAAAAGTGAAGAAACTGTGCGCAGCGTTCTAAAATATAATACAGGGCTAAACCAAATATCAACACATTATATATTTTTGAATTCGGGAAAAAAGTCCTATTAATTTTTGTTTTAATATACAGGGTAATCCATTACAATGTTTGTGTTTTTTTATCAACTTTGCGATATCCCTGTATAATATTTTAGAACACTTTCTGGCGATTTAGGGTGATACCTACAACTTTTGCATTTAAAGTTTTTTTCTACCCCGTATAAAAACCGCGCAAGACGTCTAAATATAAGGAATGAGCCTGTATACGGTGTCCCAAATTCGAGCCTCATCATTGGGATCTCGGAAACTAGAAGAGATACGAGGTCGGTTAAATGGAGGTAAAGTTTCGCAATTTGATGCTGATCAAAATGCGACCTTAAAAGTTTAAAAAATCCGAATACTTTTGAAAAAAAAGACGAATATTTGCGATTTTATTTGTATTTCTTTTTATGGCCCTATTTGAATAGATATATCAAAACTTTTTCTGTTCTACAAGATGGTGTTATCAGATTTTCAAACCGACTTTTCGTCTTTGAGCTGCCATCATGAACTTTGTTTTTTTAACTATGACCCTGGATTTTTTATTACGAATTTTATGAGCTTCTAAGGTCCCAAAACCAATATATCGCACTTATTCGAAATATTCATATTAATGGCATTTGTTCATCAGAACTCATGTGTTAGAGAGAGACAGAAAACAGATTTTTGTTAAGATCTTACCAGGAAATCATTAAAATGAGTTTTTCGAAAAAGTGCAATACATCATTCGTTCTGGCACATCAGCAGCTCTTAAAAACTGATATAAAAAACCACGTCCGATTTTCATATTAAAAATGTATTATCTGTCTTTCTCTAATACATGAGTTCTTATGGAAAATGCCTTTAATATAAAGTTCCGAATAACTGTGATACATCATTGGTTTTGGGACCTTAGAAGCTCTTAAAATCCGCAATAAAAAATCCAGGTTCATATTTAAAAAAATAAAGTTGATGATGGCAGCTCAAAGAAGAAACGTCGGTTTAAAATCTGATAACATCATCTTGTAAAACAGAAAAAGTTGCAATGAGAATGTGGAATTGATATTATTATATCTATTCAAATAGAGTCATAAAAAATAAAAATAAAATCGTGAATATTCGGTTCTTTTCAAAAATCTTCGGAAGTATTCGGAATTTTTAAACTTGTAAGGTGATGGCATTTTGATCAGCATCAAATTGCGCAACTTTGCCTCCATTTAACCGACGCCGTATCTCTTCTAGTTTCCGAGATTCCAATGATGAGGCTCGAATTTGGGACACCCTGTACAGGGTTATCCAGCGAGGACAAGGCGATTTTTTTTCTTTACCTGTACTTTTATAAAAAAAAAAACTGAAATAGCCATCTTATGTAATTTTCTCCCGCGAATTCGGATATGTTCAGCAAAAAAACAATTGAACATCAAATAAAAGTGCTATTGGTCACTTTGATATTTTTTTAAATGGAACACCCTGTATATTACTACATTTTTGGACTCTCTAGAAAAATTTAAACACATTTTATGTATAATATCCTATACCTATCTTTAGCTGTTTACCCAATATTGACAGTTGAATGTCGGGTATTTTGACACTTTGAGAGGATCTAAAATCTAAACCGCACAAGATCAAAGAAAACGGTTTGCACATTCCGATCTGAAGTTTTCATAAACTATCGAATGGCAGTATCTTCGAATTTAACCTGCGGATATAATTAATCGTAACTTTTAAACCTCCGGTTAAATTCAAAGTTACTATCATTCGATAGCTTATGGAAACCCAAGATAGGAATGTGCAAACCGTTTTCTTTGATCTCGTGCGGTTTAGATTTTAGAGCCTGTCAATGTGTCAAAATGCCCTACTTTCAACTGTCAATATTTGGTAAACAGCTAAAGCTAGGTATAGGATATTATACACAAATTTTGTAATATACAGGGTGTTCCATTTAAAAAAAATATCAAAGTGACCCCTAGCACTTTTATTTGATGTTTTTTGCTGAACATATCCGAATTCGCGGGAGAAAATTACATGAGATGGCTATTTCAGTTTTTTTTATAAAAGTACAGGGAGAGTCAAAAAAATCGCCTTATCTAGTCCTTGTTGGATAACCCTGTACATGCGGTTGTTGGACAGAATAAAAATTGCATTAAACGAAATGAAGGAAGGCAGAGAATAAGAGAAAGTTGGTCGTGCGTCTAATACCAGAGTTTGTTAAGAAAACAGTTAAAAGGCAGACACGCTTGAAGCAATACAATTTGGTCGCAAGTCTGTTTCCTCTGAAACTAAGACGCAACTAGAGGAGGGCTGATCCTCGCCAAATTTGGTATAGTACCATTGCGATAAAAAAAAAGTAGTACAAAAATTAGTAACCCCTAGTTGAGGTCCTGGTCTATAAGGATTTCGAGAAATTGATATCGTCGTTACTATGGAAATAACACAATGATATCACCTAACTTTTCAGGCGTTACAATGGATTCGCTGTTGATTTTATTATATAGAAGCTGAAATAGAAATATAATGAATATATTATCTTTAAAATTGTATACCTACCTATATTTTAAACATGGGCAAGTTTCTCAAGTTTTTGATTAAAATAATAAAACATGTGTATAACAACTATAATTATATTTATATATTGAATATACAAAAACATCCAAGTCAACAAAAGCAAATAGGGGAAACATATAAAATTACAACATTTTGACAAAAAATAAATAATTCTAAATATAACATTTAACCTAAACTATTACAAAGCAGCTTTTTAATATTTAGTCATTGCGCCGTTGTTTTCAATCGCTATTTGTAACCGACGCGGCATACTTAACTTCTTGTATACTCCTGGGTTATATTATCCCATGCCGTGTTTATCCTCTGGCGCAGTTCTTCATTTCTTGGATGAAAGTCATGTTTATACATGAACTTGGTCATTTCTCCCCACACATTTTCCATTGGGTTGAAATCGGGGCTCTTTGAAGGCCATGGTAAAACTTGAATGTTATTTTGTCGAAACAAGTCTGTTACTATGCGGGCAGTATGGATGGTGGCATTATCTTGTTGAAAAATATAATTTTTACCAAATACGGCGCCAACTGATGGCACCATAACATTTTCCAAGATATTACAATAAGTTGCAGCAGTCAGCCGTCCTTGCACAATTTGGCACACACCTGGAGCTCTAGCGCTAATCCAACCCCAAACATTTACGGAAAAACGTCCGCTTTGATTTGTCTTGTGCGTATACCTTTCATCATATATTGTGTTTGTTGGCCTATATACTCGGACCCTTCCATTGTTACAAGACTGGAATGTTTTCTCATCTGAAAAAACTACAGACTCCCACAGATGGTTTTGATATTCGTTTGCAAATTGTAGTCGCCTTTGTTTATTCAGTTCTGTTAAATTTATTTTGTTTGCAGAACACCTACATTTTAGTTCAGACCTCCGAATTCTTCTTCGAGCTGTAATTGAAGATCCAGGAAAATGCGTTTCTTCTTTAGCCTTAAATGCGGTCTCGAATGGGTTGTCCCTTAAATAAATAACCAAATCTGTATCTTCGTCTATGGTGGAAACTTTTGGGCGACCAGAACCTGGTTTTCTCACGATACTTCCATGCTCTCGAATTTTGTATTTAGCCAATAACACGGTTTTTTTGTTTATCCATAATTCTCCAGCAATATCCCTTATAGGAACCCCATCCCTTAATCGAGAAAATATGATCGGCTTTTGCTCTGACGTTAACGGCATTTTTAAAAATTTAACTTGGCATTGAGTTGTCAGTTTGAAAAAGAAAATAATGTATTATAGACCAGGAGATTAAGTTGTATTTTGTTGTACTACTTTTTTTGATCGCAATGGTACATTCAAATATGCCGAATAGCATATTTAATGCCTAAGCGGGTAAAAACTTTTTATACGGAATTTTGAAAGGTTACTCCGAAATAAAACTCAGTTAACCGGAAGGTGCAGCCGACGACAAGAGATAAGAATTTTTAATTTCATATTGCCAGAAAATATTATTTTATATGAAAGTTAATGTTTATTACAGAACGCAGTATTCAAATTGTTATAACTTTTTACCTTAGTAAGCTATTTTTAGGTATTTTCGATATGGCAAAAGATATTGAAATAAGGTGTTCAAAGTTACCTATATTAAATATACGAAGCACAACGTTTTATAATTTAATATTTGAAAACCTTGTTTTGCGATAAACATTAACTTTCATAAAGAATAAAATATTCCGAGAAATCGAAAATTAAAATTCACACCCCTTTGCCGATTTTATGAGTTGATTCTAACAACTCCGATTCAATAAAAAAATTGTTTGCAAACAAACCTCAAGGTTTATCTCGCATTTTGAACATCAAGAGGAAAGACAACACTAACAAAATTAAGGAGACTTAAACAAAGAACTTTGTGATGACGACCAACAAGATGATTTAGATCTTTTTGCGATTTTGCTACCACTGACAGAACTGAAGAGTTTAAAGAAGTCTGGCATTTTCAATAAATTCTGTCGCAGCAGGGAACTGTGGTGTCTGATCTGTATCGTTAACAGAGAACTAAGCAGCATGCTGTTGCGCTGCCATTATTGAACTGCTATTTAAACGTTAAATATGTTTACCTTTATTTAATTAATAGTGTTAACATATAGAGTTTTTAATAGCTATGTTTCATGACATATTTTACCCTCATTATAATTTCAATAGTAGAGAATTGCGCAAATAGCTAAGAAAATATGCTTTTACATAATGAAAGTATAAAGTCTATTGCTTAAATGTGTATAGGTATCGGTATTGTAAGACAAACGCTGTAGTCATAGTAGCACATCTAGTGGCTAAGTGCGCACAATTGCCTCACTCTCTCCTAACAATAAAAATTAAAATAATTTTTCAATATTGTAAATAGGTAAACACAAATAAAATCGCATAATGCATAAAACGCGTACTAAACTACTTTATTTGAAATTTTAGCGATGGCGTAGCGTCAAAGAAAAAATCGTTATTCCTTATAATTCAGGAAATTACAGAAAAGCGTATTCCTGAACCATTTGACAAATCAAGTACAGCGAAAAAATATCCCCATTGTACGCCCACAACAAAAGAAGCACTGTACTACAGAGAAGTATTTGAAAAGAGTTACCCGAACCTCGCAGAACACTTCTTGCCTTACTACTGGATGCCACGTTGGATAGAGGGAATTACTGATCCATCTGCACGGTTTATAAAACATTACGCTGCTGATCCTGAACATAAATAGATTCTGATTAATAAACAATTTTGGCAAACCTATTTCACTGTTTTAGTTAGGTTAGGAAAATTTTAATGGATTTTTTTTTGTCAAAGAATTACCACTAAATGCGAAAAACTGCCATTAGTAACCAAAGTGATAATGAACTGTAATTTTCTTCGCGGTCGTCACAATAAAGCCGAGGAAAAATTTTGAAATAGCGAAAACTATTCGAAAATAATTTTGAGAAAAATCTCATCTTAAAAATATACGAAGCTAACCAAAAATAACTGGAGGAAAATTTATTTTTGTCGTGTACATAGACCACAACTGTAAATACTGAAAACTATAATCAGAGGTCTATGAAATTATCTAAAACTACTAAAAATAATGAGGGCTATTCCATACGGTCCAGGCATAGTGGAAAGTAGCCAAGGTCAAGCAACATTCCAGGGGTGGCTTCTCAATAAGTGCGCCCGTGCGCGCGCACTGCCTGCTCAATTATACCCGAATGCGGCCGAAGTCAACGAACAGGGTATCGGGTGAAGGCTATCCCTAGAGTCTAGTGCGGTGGTGTTCGGCGCTCTGGTTAAATGCATGTTCGTCATGCAAAAAGGTCGGGAATGTTCGTAAAATCACGAGAAGTTAAGGCCCATCCGTGCGCTATTCAAATCCACACTTTCTAGCTTAATTCAGTAATAATTTGCATTTCGTGCGTTTATTATGGTGTCGAAAGCTGGAATGAAAATACATGATCAGATAACCCTTATTCCGGAGGTAATACAAAACTAGACTGCGCAATAAAATCGAGATATTGGTACCACTGTATAGAAAAAAAATACTTATATTTTGGTCCAATTCACAATATAGTATATTTCATTACCAGTCCAGAAACTAGGCTTTTCCGGTGCGCGTACGACAGTTTCTGGTGTGAGGCGAAGCCAAACACCGGAAGTCGTGCAAGCACAGGAAAAGCTGTTTCTGGACGTGTAATGAACGATATTTTTCATAATACCTCTCTGAAATCAAGACATAAACATAAAATTATTATGATTTTACGTTTCCAAAATCATGTCATAATACATTTTGTATTCAAATGAAAGTAAACGTCAAAGTTGCAAGACAAGCAAGACAGGTATTTATCAAATCATCAAGCGTTGCTGTAGATGTGTATGCTTTGTTGTAATTGAATAGGCAGCTAATTTTGAAGTATTTGTGACAAGTAATGTCGGAATAAATAAAATAATTTTACTTAAAATTAGACCATAGACGCTAAAATGTACTAGATTAATCTTGTAGACTGCATCGCTGTATAATTTTAACTCAATTTATTCTACTTTATGCTTATTCTGTGACTAAATAACTGCAAATTTAGCACTTAAAATCAGGGAGCGGGAAAACTTTTCCCGTTCCCTAATTAGGGACCGGGAAAATTTTTCCCGTGCCCGGACCGAAAAGACTTACTTTCTTTGCTCTACAGAGACGTCGAAAATGATAGTTTTCAGAGAGGTATTATGAAAAAGTCTTTGTAGGAAGTATTTTTTATGATTAATAAAAAAATGTTGAACCTTTATGATAGAAAAAAATTTTAAACGTAAATATCTCGGTTTCAACCGTGGGAAAATTTGGTAAGAAAGTCGTCTTTTTTTAAATACAACCAAGAAAAGGCCTTAATGAAAAAATTAATATTCTTTGTAAAAGTATCTCTTATGTATTGACAAGGTGCTAGTGTAATCCCCATATTTTTGCTTTTAAATTAACAAGGATATAGCAAAAAACAATTAGTGATGTCCTGGTTTTACGAGACAGCAAGCACTGACCGTCGAGTTTCTTGACTCGCTATGCATCTCTTTCTCTCGCTCTCTTATGTTTATAGGATGTATTACTTCATCATGATTTTTTTGAGGAAAATTTAAAAAATAACAAGATTATATAAACTATTTATTGCAGGTATAAGCACAGCATGTGTAAGTATGGGTTATCCATATACACATTTATATTTCGAAAGAACATGTAGGACTTAATTTGGCTACATGACCAGAAGGTTCTATTCCAAATAATTTATATTTTTTAAGTCTTCCGTTACTTTTTCTGTCCGCTTCAATATTTCTTTTACTTGTATTTGTTTGTGTAACTAATATAGCTTAGCGTGTGCTAAATTACTTCGTCGAATTTATTACTACTTTTAGCATCTGAAATGAGTTTTTGTATTGCTTCACTAATAATATCAATATTACATCAAATTTTGTTTGCCATAAGCCATTAAGAAAAATAGAAAAAGTTCTTTCTGTGACCCTAATTATTTCGCGTTTATTACCTTTGCATATTTTGAAACCTAAAAGACACAAGAGGGTCAATTTTGCTCTCTGACCTTGTAACCATTGTGCTGTCCATTCTAATTTGATTTCTATTTAAAAAGAAAGAAATTATGCAATATTGTATAAATAGGTACCCTTTAAAAAAAGTAATTGCTTAGGACCGTAAGTACACATGGTAAATTAATATTCTTTGTTCCAAGTTATTTTTATCCTGAGTAGGCTATGACTGGATTGTTGACAACAGTATCCAATATCAGTCATGGCCTACTCAGGATAAAATAACTTGGAGCATAGTATATCTGAGTGAAATTTCCCACGGTCTCAGTGTAAAACATGAAATATGCAATTAAAGCATTGACCTCTAACTTCCAGACACCCTGTTTGCTGCATCAACAAGCATATTGCCTTGACGAGATTTAACATCTCTATTTTGATATCATTTTGCTCTTTGATTCTTGCAACAAAAAAAAATCTGTAATTACAATTTTAAACATAAACTTACAACTTACCCAGATATATTCACCTGAAACAGATGTATGTAGATGTAATAAAAACCCAAAACAATTATATATTTCTTCCCCATTTTTTTGGTACTTTAATATCGTCGTCTGGACTGCAAAACCTCGTATCTGCGTTTATAGGAGAGCATTAAATTTGATATTTTTGCGAACTAAAATTCAAATACCCACAGACTTTGCTTCAAATGGAACAAAATACACTTACTTTGGCTTTTATATTTAGTTTTATTAAAACGCAATTTTTTTTCCGAAATAACAAAACTTACGAGGTTTTGAACAAAAACTCTCAAACTGTTTAACGACATACGTGTTCTGGCACAAGCAAACTAATGGTTAATATTAAGAAAAAAATAAAGTTACAGGTAATTTCGTGAAACTGTAAAGAAAAAACAAATTTCTTTGGGTAAATATAGATAAACATAAACGTAAATATAAATTATAAACACTATTAGTGTGGAAGATCGTCATAAAATTTCCAAAACTGCTTATCTAGCACCGTTTTTAAAGACTGTAAATGATTGTACTTTTCGGTCTTAATTTTTGGACGAGTTTTATAAAGCTGAGTAACTGTATAATTTCCACTCCTTGGTCTTTTAGGAAACTCTGTCCAGATATCATCATAATTAGTTTTATATTTTATTTCACCGACAGGAAGGTACTTACATTAGACCATGAAGTTCCGAAACTCTAGGATCTCCGGCTTTGTAACCAGATCTTATGGTTGAATAATAACCAATTTTAGAAAAATCTTTAAAATCATCATAATGCATGTATTTTACGTTGTATGGATTTTTATGACGAGCTTCGCTACAAACATTTATATAGTCTGTCGGCAAATAAATGTCTCTGTTTTTTAGTTTTCTGTCAATCGTGCTGTGAACCGAATCCACTTCCATCTGACTATGGCCTTTCTCAAAAAACTTTTGATATATTATTATTTGGTTTTCAATTGAAAATTTAAGGAGAGCATTCGATATCACACAGTTCTTGTTTTGATAGTCACATCCGTCACTGTAAATAATTATTTCTTTTGTACCAGCAAACTTTGAAACATAATTCTGGAGGTAATCAGACAACGTTGTGGCAAAGATGCTGGCCTCAAGTCCTCCATGGCTTTAATCCCATAAAAAACACGTCACTTCTCCATCAAATAAGTTGTAAATGGTATAATTATGAACACAGAATTTTGTTTTATAGTATATTGCACTCGCTTTAAGTAGAGGGGCTAGCTTTACAGCTTGTACGTCAACTGTTAATACCAGTGGCGGCTCGTGATGATTTATTGATGTGTGCTGCATTGTAAAGTGTAATTTTAAATTTATCGAATAATTTTCACATTTACATATGTATCGAAGATAAATAAAAATACTAACATTGATTCTACTGAGAACTTTTTTTTATTCTAATTTCGGTTATTTATTAATAAAGCAAATACTTAAAATTCTAAACCGGACACATGAAAGAAGAGAACATACTGAACATAGTCTTTTAAAGTGGTTGGATACATTTTAAATACAAATTTTTATATACAAAATCCATACGTCGTATTTTTTTCATTTACAATTTTTTCTATGAGTTTTGTATTAAAACGTAGAATGAATCAACTCTTTTTCAACCGATAACATTGTCAAAGCGTTAAATCTCTTGTGTTTCGCAGAAAACGTTTAAGTCGAAAAACAACGTACTCCTTCTGCAGTAGATATAGGTGTTATAGTCATAATTAAAACTAATGTTATTATATATAATATCTTAAAATATATATATAAATAATATCAGGAAAACTACTTGCGACAAATGCTTAAATTAAGTAAACTGACGCAAACGGCCAGGCTACTAAATTCAACATAAATAAATGTGTTTAAAATCAAACGCGGCAACAAATCTAGCCGTGTGCTTAAGATTGGGCAGTACCACCGGCTATTGAAATCACCGTTGAAAACACGCGAGCGGGATCAGCGGAGACGCGACGACCAAAAGGCTCGTTGTGCTAAAATTCATATCGCACACCGATCCGAGGTATACAACATAAGGCGTTGGGTCTGGATTGACGGTGTAGTGGGTATGTTTATCTCGAAGATATTAGCGGCGCAGCAATATTTTACTTTCTGTCCAGATAAATAATAATTTTCAAAAGAAAATTGCAAGTATTTATGTATTAAAATATTATTTTAATTTTCTTGTGATTTTGCTGTGTGCTGCAGCTCCTCAGCACATATATACCAGCCGCCACTGGTTAATACCAATAACTTTCTGTCACTTTCTCGATAGGCCTTTTTGTCTTCTTCCTTGGAAGAACGTGCCATATCCTTTCTTTGCAAATGAGAACTATAGATGTCATCAGCTATATTACCAACTTTATGCCCAATGCAAACGTCGCATTGATCTTTCCTTGGACGGTATAACTTAATGTTTTTTTTTCCTTAAGAGAGTCAAATAATATTTTTTCTGAAAAAGACTGTTGTCCTTGCTTTTCACAATACTTCACATATTCTCGGTATAGGTCCATTTTGCTTTGAAACACAGGCTCTAAGTATAATTTTGTGATGGAGGCGCGGCAATAATGCGATGGCATTTTTGGCAAAACATCTAAAAAATTCTCTAGGACCTTCTTTTTATCTTTAGTAGAATGTCTATTTCGTGAGACATTTGACTTTTCTTCAACAGCTACATGCATTCCAAATGCCTTCCTACTATACTCTCTCACAGTCCATTCTTTTACTCCCAATGTGGAAAGAAACATTTTCTTGCACACTCTTAGTTTTTCAGTTCCCTTTTTAAGACTGTAAATTAATGTTTCGTTTCTTCTTGAATCTGCTTTCTTTCTCTTTGCTGGAACTGTATCTACAAGAGAGCTAATATAAGTCCTTTTCATATCCCACGTTAAATCTTCCCAGAACTTTTTAAACATTTCTTCCCTTTCTCTTTCGGTAAATATCCTATATTTCAGTACCTTTGATTTCTGACACTTTTGGGAAATATAAATTGGTCCAATACTTCGTGGAGCAACTGCATTTATTAGTTTATATTTACCATCTGTGTCCTTCTTAAGTCCTTTGTATGACTTTCCACGCATTCGTAAATATTTGTTTTTGCTCTTTCTTCTCTAGTAACCAGTTTACTTATTTTCTTCAAAGGTTCCTCCGTTTCTTCTTGATTTCTATATTCACTTTCTAAATCATCGTCTTGTATATCACTATCTGAGTTATTTTTGTTATATTTTCGTTTATTTTTGTTATTTTCATTCTCATTCTCATGCTTTTGTGATCCCGCTGGGTCATCCTGCAGTTCTTCTTGGAGGGCATCGTTTTCATTTTCTAATTGAATATAGTCAGGATCATTTTGATCGTTGTTGTCACTCTCTTCATCCTGAAGGGGGTTATTTAGGGGTGGTATGTATTTCTATTATCTTCATTGTTATCTAGTTTTTCAATGCCGTCATCGTTGTTTGAATTTTCGTCTTGATGGTGTTTAATGTCTTTGTCGAATTCAACTACTGTTGAACTATTTAACGCCGCAATCTCTTCTATTACTACATTGTTGTCAATGTAAAAGTTAGGAATGTCTATATTATCTGAGAAAATTTCCTCAATGGGCAAAGACGTTTCGCAAGCAGAGGTATTTTCGGGCATCTGGCACTCTTGATCATTAATTTGTTCTAATGCTTTAAGCACCATAACTTTTCCCCTTGGTAAGGACATCTTCTGAAAATAATAGTATATTATAAACCTCTGGCCTAAAGTGTAACTTTTTATCCCGAACCCCGAAGCGAAAAGCTTGTATACCGACCGAAGGGAGGGATACAATTTGTCGAGGGATAAAAAGACACTTTAGTCCAGAGGTTTATATATTATTTTTCGCACTTCTGTATTATTTTTTACAAAAAAATATTACAGAAAAAAATTAAGAAAATGAAGGAACTCTATATGCTTTTTGCCCTTCGCAACGGAGCCTAAACGAGTCCAAGCCATAATCAAGACAATTTCAAAAAATTAAATTTTTTAGGCGAACTAACAAAGGCGAAACAAGTATACAAAAATATTCGAATAATTATTTTGTAGTTTTTTAAAAATCTTAAATGAAAAACTGTCGCAACTTTACACAAAATCATGTATATAACGCATACATAAATAGGCTTTATTGACTTTTTATTGTGCAAAAACAAGTATATGCGATGCAAACAAAACCTGTTTCGGTCAAAAACTCGTATATGATGCAACAATTTGAAATGGAAATAAAACTGTGTAAAAAGCATAAAACCGAATTTGTTTACTTCTGCACGCATATATGGCCTTAGGATTTCCTGTAATCATGAAATTGTAATATTTAATACTTACCAGTCTATTGTTATTAACATTTTAACACAAAACACCAGCAAACACCTGTCGCTATAAGCTACGATGGGGAACTGCGTCAAATACGAGGTTAAGTTCGCTATATTCAAATACGTGGTTAAGAACCGAGTATATTTCGCGTTATAGGAATATCGGAGCGCTTCGCGATTTTGCACACACACGCGTTTCACCCTCGGGATCCCAATTTACTAAAAATTATAATTTAGGAAAAAAATGCAGATACGAGGTTTTGCAGTTCGAACGACGATATGTAACACGTAAACTTATTAATTCTTTAATAAAAATAGATAACAATATGGCACACAAGATTTATAATAAAAATCAAAATAAAATAAAACATAATAATGTGTTGCGTCAGCCGTAGAGAGAAACAAAGCTATGCTAAGCTCGAAGGCGAAGAAACAGATACACTGAGAGCATGAAATTGGTGGTCAGAATTAATTACGGCGTAAACCCTTGACGTCTCTCATTGTTTATTGTTATATATTTGTTACTTTACGAACAAAAAATATGGGGCTTACTCTATTATTTTGCCATTCAAGAAGGCGCCGAATTTTGTTTTTTAAACGATTTTAAATTCATATAAATCGCCCTAATACAAAATACAATCTTGATAAATAAGTCGATAATAATCCGCGCTAATTTTGATTAATGCCGATATAATGTGGTAAGTTTTTGTGGCCGAAACTTTGATATTGTAGCTTTTCAGGTTTTCGTCACTGCTGTCGTTCCAACTTAATGCAGTATACATTTGCTTATTTACAACTTTTCATCATTCAAATATGTTTCCATTCGAACTTCCTGCCATTCCACTATACTAGAAATGGGCAGGCTACTAGAAAAAGTGGCCAGCTACAGACGACAGCTACGAGTAGTTCGAAATTATAGTAATCAAGCTATTAGATAGTCGAGTTATTAATTAAAAAGTAACTAAGTTTTCCAGCTACTTGGTAGCCATCTACTTACATGAAAGCTATTTTTTAAGCTATACCATTGTATGCGGACATTTTAAAAAAGATATCATTAAAGTAATGCACTGCAAAAGAATGAGGTAAATGTTCGGAGGCCTTTTATGATTGAAAATGCGCTTGAAATCTTTCTGATCAGCCAATAACGTTTAAATGAAAATTAGTTGTCTGCTATATCCTATATTTCCCATATTTAAAAAAAAAATGCACAAGTAGTTTCTTGAGAAGATTTAACTAAAGAAGAACAGTAAATATAAGACAGGCACTAGCTTTTTCTAATGCCGATGGTTTAGCTACATATATATTTAAACACTTGTATATAGTACACAATGTTCACTCAAAGAAAAAGAATAAGTAATTTATTTTTTTTTAAATTCCCGAAAAGAAAACATTATAGCATATAACACTCGATATAACAGCATTGTTATATTTTATTGAAATAAGTTAATAATTTTATTATGAAACATATGGCGTATCTATTAACGGAAATATGCACCATTTGGCATGGGCGCCGGCAGGGGGGGGGGCAGTTGCCCCTCCTTGAAATATTAAAATAAAATAATGCTTAATATAAAAGTATATTTCAAATTCAGTGAAACATGCATAGATACCTGAAAATATCATTGACTATTTCTTTACTATACCACAACACAATTGAAAGATCATTCAGTACCCTCCGACGTGTAAAAACCTGGCTGAGTTCAACCATGTCTGAGGAAAGACTCTCTGGTCTCTGTATGCTTAGCGTTCACAGATAATTTGTGAATAATAATAAAGACGGAGTTATTGAAAAAGCAATAAATCGGTTTTCACAAAAGAGAAGAAATCTCAAAATATGCTATTACTTTTCTCCGATTAGGAAAATATGGGTATGTAAATCCATAGTACATAGTATATTTTTTAGGATTTCCAATACAAAATGTAAGTCAAAGTTACCCTACAGTTAAGTTAAAGTTCAACAAACCGAAACCGTATATATTTATTTTTGACAATAAAAATATATAAGCACCGCTGCACCGAGCATATTATGTTCGGTGATTTAAGTTTCAATCTATCTTTACTTTGCCCCAGAGACGGATCTATGAGGGGGTTACAGGGGCTCTCGAAAGTTCCTGCATTATTTGTATGCAAATAATACAATTTTTAAATTCAATTAAACTAACCCAAACTTCAATTTTTAAATTCAATTAAACTTAACCTAACAAAAAGAAGAGGAGAGTGTTAACGAGGCGCTACTAAAAATTGACGATACTCCGACAATATAATTTTCATTCCATCGCATATTACACTTTTTTTATGGCCAGGAAACTAACCAGGTGCTAACCCAAGACATACCCAAAAACAAGAAAAAAACAGTTTAAAAATATAACTAAAAAAAAATTAAATCACCGACGCGACGGGGTTTGAACTCGAGTCGCCGAAGTGAAGGCTAACTATGCAAACCCCTAGACCACCAGGGCACATACAAACGACTGGTTGCACCACGAAGACATGGCGCGCACGCAGGAATGAAAATGGCATTGTCTTATTATCCGCAAATATAAAAATCGCCGAATCCTCGGCTGTTTCTGTCGACAGTCGGGTCGCCGGGTAATTATTATGGCTTTGCATTGCTCTCCACTCGCTAAAAATAAATTAAAAGATAAAAAGCAACGGGATTTGAACCCGGGCCGCCAAATTGAGACAACCATCTAGACCCCTCGACCACGAGTGCCTTTGCGACAAATTGATTGCATCGCTAAGACATGGCGCGAGTCGCAAGGACACGTGGTGTGGGCGGACCCATCACCCGATAGACCAGGAAGCGGTGATTTTTAGTGGCGTCTGTGTTAACGATCGCAGATTTGATTGTTATATTATATCATCAAAAGCGGGGTCCAGTTCCAGTTTATTTTGTTGCCTATTGCCCAGCTTTACTTTTTTGACGTTTAATTGACTTTTGTTTAATAATGCTTGGTAAAATTCGCTTCCTCCGGTCGTAGAAGGTGTGTTTTTTTTAACGACTTTTGTGTGGCAATTGGGCGTGGACCCCCAACATTTCGACCTACGGAGACTTTCCCTTACAACGACTTAGCCCCCCCCCTATTCACTTTGAGCTTTCGGGCCTACGTTGCGCCCCCCCCCTTGAAATTTCTTCTGCCGGCGCCCATGCTATTTGGTGTGTACCGTTGTCCCCAAATAAATTCCTTGAACCGCCGAAAATTTTGGTATCTATTCGCGATAAGATTTAATCCTTGTACGTTATGAAAATCATATTTTTTTTTAAGTTACAACAAATTAAAAATGATATTAAGAAAACCTTCCGCCAATCTTTTTAGTTAGACTGATTAAGTCACCTTAATTTATCATTATTTTTGAATGCTCATTTTTTTCTTAGTTCTTTAATTCGTTTTTCTTGTTACTGTAGCATTTTTTTGATCATAGGTGTCGCGTCGCAAGCGGCAAACTACCTTAAACCGTTACTGGACGTGACGCAAAACTAACCGCTCTCTGTACAGGGTGTCCAATTTTCGATGGTTTTACGGGGTATCTCCTTTATTATTATAGATGGAGAGTTGCGGTTTTCGCATTACTGTGTTACATTTTTGTGAATCAAAAGATACCGTGAACAGAATTTTCATAGCCTGTAAAAACTATTCCTTATATAACTTTTTCCGTAGAACAAGTTATTAAGACGCGCCAAAGGAACATCTTCTGTTATTTCCGGTACAACGTTTCTCAGAATGTCGAGGTAATTATTCCCAGTAAGGCTGCCTTCAAATATGTGATATTTCATTTTACTTTCCAGAATAAAACAAGAAACATTAAAGCCAAACCTGCCTTGCCGTTCACGTGGAAATGCAACATGGTTATTTTCCTGTGACCAAAATTTAGCATTATGCCGGTTAAATATACCAGCACTGGTAAAATGCTCCTCATCCGACCATATGACGGTCCTTTCGAAATGATTTGTAAATACCAATTACAAAACTCTATTCGACGTTGTGCGTCACCAGGATGTAAATTTTGTACCAAATGATATTTATATGGTTTAATTTATGCTTTTTTAATATTTTTTGAACCCTTGATTTAACAACCCCAACAGAATTTTCTACTTGTCTAGACGAACTGGTTGGATTTGATTCAACAGAAGTCAAAACGTTTATTTCATCAATCTCACGGTTTTTCTTGTTGTCCGTGTTCGATTAAATTTGATTTTAGTCTTGTAAAAATTATTTTTTCTTCAAACGTCAGTAAACCCATCATTACTCAACTGTGTAGGCGGCCGTGAAGATTCGTTTTTCCTCCGCCGGAGCTTTACTTTTCACTTTTCCGCCGGCGGAGGTAAAAGTGTTGTCATAGCAACATAGATACAATACAAACAGGCAACAAAATAAGCGTCAACAACTCAAGATTTATTAAACTACAATTAGTATTTATCACTCAATCTGTGACTACATTTCTAAAAATCACTAATTTAGGAACAAATTGGTTATTATTTAATCGAAGTTACTCAATAACTGCTTATCAATATGGAATTAAAACGCAATCGGAGACGCAATCTTAAAAAAATAATTATTGTTGACAGTGTTTACTGACAGTTTTATGTTACATTACTATACCAACAACCTGTGCCTATTCACCGACACCGGTCTAAGCCGCCTTGCGAACCGACTTATCTTTAATAATAATTAGATATTATTACTAATAAAAAGAGATGTTTTTGCATTAATTTGTCGACATTTGAAGAAAAAACAGCATATTTTATTTGGAGGAAAAGTTACTTTTCAAGGCTTGCTCTCTATTAACAGCCTCACTCCGTTCGGCTGTTAAACACGAGCGCGCCATGAAAAGTTTCACTTTTCCTCCATATAAAATAATATACTATTATTTGGTCGCCTTCTTTCTGGATATCTAGGAGGATATGATTGCATGATTTAAGTAAAATGGGAGAGAGTTATTATTTATTTTTTTACTAGTAACATGATAAATCACCACTATTTACTCCATTCCTTAAATGAGAAGTAACATTTCTCACCCTAGGTAAATAATAATATTTAAAAAAACCTAGGTCAATAATGAAACGGAAACGGAAAATGTCAAAATGTCAAACTAGTTAATTTGACAACTAGTTGTCATTTCGGATTATTTGAAAGATGAGTAGGAAATGATTAATTTCAAAATATAATCAATTCAAATAATGATAAGGATTGCATCAGTGCTATTAGTAAAAAAATTATATACAGTATGACTCACTTTTCATGACTCCCCATAATATTCTTATTAATAATGCGATTTTGTCAAAATTTAGATGGAAAGAAGGTACTTTGTATGTATGGAGCTGTCAGGAGATTATTAGGGTTTTTTGGCGAGTAACCACGGTTAACTACAAGTAATACTGAAGTAAGTGTCAAGCGGGCTCCCCGTGGCTCCCCACCACAAATTGTACTGTCTGCTTCTGTCTTCGCCAAAATACCGTAGTTAGATCTTGCATTGCTAGAAAAGAATATAGATATTTTGTATATTTATTTGAAAATGATCAGTTTGATCAGTGCAGAACGTTTACTCATATTTTTAATGACATAATGGTGACCTCTGGAAATAAATAAACTAATGGTATTTTTTCGATGAATATGTTCAGGATACTTTATGCTGCCCAAATCCCATTTGGGGCACATTCGTTTAGGAATTTCGATGCGTATGAGGCTTCTATAGAAGAATTTCATGAACGTATAATTTACAAACTTGTTCAGAATGGAAAAGCAAACATTTCACATGTTTAACGTTTCAAAATTAATCCGTCATGACTCCATCGAACCTCGAGTACCACACCTCGTCACGTATGTAAGTTGTAGTAAGCCGTAGTTGAAAAATGATGATGTAATAGTGGCGTCACGAAACTTCCCTCACTTACCACAATTAAATTAATCCACGTGAAAACAAAGTAGTATCCTGTAGTATGCTGTGGTTAATTGTAGTTAGCTCGCGAAACAACGCTCCTTGTTACGATATCTGTCAGTTAGCCAACTGAACCAACGCCACCTAGACAGAAAGCCGAACGTGTGTTTCCGATCAGCTGGTAAAACTAGTCATTCCGATATAAATCGATAAGGGTGGAGATCACTATTTAATTTATATTTTATTTTAAAAACGGCCTAATTTGGGAAAAAAATAAATTACATTATGACCACAAAGTGTGAAAATTGTCGTAAAATTGTAAATTGTAAAAATCGTAAATAATGTTATGAAGCAAAACAAAAACAACGTGACGTATAAGGTGAAAGCAAACTATTAACCATAAATGCATGGGCACTTGTAGCGCTCCCAGGAACATTATATGCAGCACCCACAATATTTCCACCTTTAAAATCAAAACATGGATTTAAATGGATTTCGTCTACCAATAGAGTAATAGGTTTATCACTGTCTTGCAAGTGTTTAAATTTAGACCTCACATATTGAAGAAAGTTATCGTCAAGCTGCTCAACTTTAGGGTCAGTGGTAAATTGACTACAAACTTTCCTGATTGTACTACTACATGGTAACGTCAAGTGATTTGAGTTGAGCAAAAATTTGTAACAGTGTGGGCATATTGATAACAAAAGGCTACAGAATAATGTTGTCTTCCATGAATATCTTAGAGCCCCCCTTTTTTTCAAACTTTAAAAAGTTAACTTGCTCCTGAATAAATTCAATTTCGTTGTTCTTCTCCGGAAGTTTATTTAACATCGACTCCAAAATATCTGTTATTATGCCGCAACTATTTTCAACACTTTTTGTTTAATTTTTTTCTGTTAAATACTTTTCAGCTTCCAACAAAGTATCTTCTAATTTATTCATATTATCCACGAGCAAAGGAAATTTAATTTTTTCATTATTTGAGGACTTCAAACTTGATACCTTGTTACCAGAATGCTCGAAACTTATATTAAAATCCTGGTTCATATAAAGTAGTCCCTTTATAACTGGATTAGGTGTTTCCTCAATATAAATAAAAAGAATATGATGTTGTCTTTTCGAAATGATCCAATTAATTAAATTCGGATTTTTATTAATTTTTGTAAAAGCTTCTTCAAAATTAACAAATTCCCTTTCAGCAATATACATGATGGAAGTAGTTATGCTTTCAGATATAGTTCGTTTAATAAGATCACACTCCATTCTTAATTTTTTACTTTCCGGATTTTCTGGATATGAACATGTAGGTGATGAAACATATTCAGGGCAACCCGGCAATTTACTAGGAACCGCACCTAAAATTTTAGAGCAGCAAATTTAGTTTTTAACAATAAAACCTGGGTACGTAGGTAAAAAATTCAAATAAGCAACCACTAACCTTTTTCGAGTCTTGGAATCTTTAAAGGAGCTGTAAGATAATTTCCAGTTCTTTCATCATACGTACTCATGGTTCTTTTAATATCCCATTCATTAAAATGCAATTCGCAAACCTATCAATCAAATTTCTGGTGTAATAAGTATACTAAACCTACTTACTTTTTAGACTAATGAATCTGATGAAGGCGTAAAACCGACTCTCTTTATCGCCTGTATCCACAGTTTCTTTAACTCCGGATCACTTAGGAATTTAAAAGTAGACACTTACGAGTTTTTATTAATTACCCCTGCATTTAGGTACCACGCAATGAAAAGGCATTTTGTTTGTTTTTTGTTCAACACAAATACCTACACAAACACTTTCACTTCCTGTTTAAATTAAAAGAGGACTTTTTAAATATCTTTTAATAGCTCAAATTACTTAACAAGTTTTTATCAGACCACACTAAAAGGACACATTATCCAGTAGACACAAACAGACAACTAGGGAAAACACAATGCTTAAAAAAGATTAAACACGTTAGGTATCTTAGTTTGAACTACCTTGTACCATACTAGGACACTAATAAACATAATTTACTTAAAGAAAATCTATTTACGCGTTTGAAACCACGAATATCTTTGATTTTTTCCGCGACACACCGGTAAAGAACTAAGGGCTACCTATAAATTTCAAACCTGAATCGACTAGCTTCAACAGCTGATCATCAAAACAAAGCTTCAGTACTCTGGCTTAAAGTTTAGGTGGTGTTGACTGAACTTCCAGGCTACTTGATATTTCGAACTATTTGAAAAATAAGTAGAAAATGACTAATATAAAAATCAAATCGAATCAAATATGGTAATATATCAGTGTTAATATTAAAAAAAAATCTATATATACCTCGGTTGAGAAGGCCATTATTAACCTCTCACATTATATCCTTCGGCGCTAGGCGCCTCAAGATATAAAATTGCTCGGTAAATAATGGCTTACTTCTCAACCTAGGTATATAAGATACTATTATGTCATACCAGTACATTATTGTGTTTTTATACCTTAGATACCATTTACATAATGGATTACTTTATGGCCCGTGCGGGCATAAAGTTAAAGTACACTTTATGGACTCAAATAATTGAATTGAATTCGTATTATTTAAATATTAACATATTGTGAATGCAATTACGAACTAGTACGACCTAAAGTTTGTATGCACCACGAGTATTAATAGATGTGTACGCCCTCGGGCGACTTATAAACCCTCTGGCCAGAGGCCCTCGAGTTTGTATCATTGTCGCCCTCAGGGCATAAACATCTGCTTAATACCCTTCGTACATAAATAACTATTTTCTTCAAACGTCAGTAAATCCGTCATTACTTGACTGTGTAGGCGGCCGTGAAGTTTCGTTTTTCCTCCGCCGGAGCTTTACTTTTCACTTTTCCGCCGGCGGAGGTAAAAGTGTTGTCATAGCAACATAGATACTTATTAAACTAAAATTTGTATTTATCACTCAATTTGTCCACTGCATTTCTAAAAATCCCTAATTTAGGAACAAATTGGTTATTATTTAATCGAACTTACTCAATAACTGCTTATCAATACGGAATTAAAACGCAATCGGAGACACGATTTTAAAAAAATAATTATTGTTGACAGTGTCCACTGACAGCTTTGTGTTACATTACTATAGCAACAACCTGTGCCTATTCACCGACATCGGTCTAAGCCGCCTTGCAAACCAGCTTACCTTTGATAATAATTATTATTATTACTATTAAAAAGAGATGTTTTTCCACTAATTTGTCGACATCTGAAGAAAAAACAGCATATTTTATTTGGAGGAAAAGTTACTTTTCCTCCATATAAAATAATATACTATTATTACCTGTTAAAATATAATTCTAGAGCCTCATCTGCGTTTTCATTATATTGAATGTAACTTACGAGCATTTGGTACTTTTCATAATTATCGCCCATGATGAAAAAAGTTGTTTATAATTACACAAAACGATAAATAATAACTAATAATAATAACAACAACTATGTATGACTATAAATAATAATAATACTAATTCACTATTCCGTCATAAACCACATAAAACTCACTAAGTGACATTTGCTTCAATTATTTACATTGATTATTTTTAATTATTTTTAATCCACCATGGCCTACTAGCAAAAAATGTATGTTTTAAATAAAAAATAAAAATATTGAACCTAATATTAAATATAAATATATATTGTTATATATCTTTGAAAAGCGTGTAAAAAGCTTAACCAAACCATCTAAAACCATATAGGGCCAGATAAATTTTTCACCAGACCCCCGTATACTCATTTTGAAGGCGGCACTGGATTCTACGGAAAAAGTTATATAATGAACAGTTTTTACCTTTTCGATAACTTGTCAGATAGCTGAGATACGAGGCATGCTCAAAAATTAAATATTTTCAGACAACTGAACTTCCAGGCTACTTGATATTTCGAACTATTTGAAAAATAAGTAGAAAATGACTAATATAAAAATCAAATTGAATCAAATATGGCAATATATCAGTGTTAGTAGTAAAAAAATTCTATACAGTGTGTCCAAAAAAGTATACAACATATGGGAAACTTTATTATTATTGGTTTCTCAGAAAATTTTATTCTTGATAAAAGTTGGTGCTTGCCCTAAAACAGTAAATGAGTATTTCAAATTTTCAGTACTGGTTTTAGTGCGGGCGCAAATGTCATTTTTACGAAATAGCGTCAAGAGTGAAGTACCTTAATTTATAAAGATACAGCAAAATCTTATAAGGATAAGTTCTTCCAAATTAAAAAAGTAATCCAAATATGAAATTTGAGTTAAGTACATCAACTTTTAATTTTTCTTTTTTTTTCTCGATTTCTTCTTAAACGTTACGCCACTGGAGAATGTTTTGTTCTTTTGTTATTAGTATACTTGCCAAGTAACTTCAAAATTTATTTAGGATAGAAATTAGTTACATAGTTGCATAATGTTGCAGTTTTTCCAGAGATAATAGCCAGTTTAGGTATCAGTGTGTTGCAAACACATTTACACGCTCTTGATTCAAATTTTTTTCCACTCAAAATCATGAATAGATCCAACTCTTTTCATTTCATGTAAAACAACTAATAATTTATTTATCTTTTGCCCCCGATGAGTAAAATATGCCCAAGTATCCTAAAAAGCCATATAAACTATTTGGTCTTGAAGAGTAGGCCATGCATTTGGAATAAAAACAAATAAATAGCAGTAATTTTACTTCGCTCTGACATATGAAATTAATTATTGTTGTGTCAGTCATTCCAATTGTATTTTGTAATAATTATTGTTAACAATTATTTTGGACCGAAATTGTTTAAATGTGTTTGCAACACACTGATACCTAAACTGGCTTTTATCTCTGTAAAAATTGAAACATTATGCAACTATGTAACTAATGTCTACTTTAAATAAATTTTGGGGTTGCTTGGCAAGTATACTAATATCAAAAGAACAAAGCATTCACCGATGGCGTAACGCTTGAGAAAAAAGGGAAATTAAAAATTGATGTACTTAACTCAAATTTCATATTTAGATTATTTTTTTAATTTTGAAGAACTTTTCCTTATAAGATTTTGCTGTATCTTTATAAATTATGGTACTTTACCCTTGACGCGATTTCGGAAAAATTACATTTGCGTCCGCACTAAAAGCAGTACGTAAAATTTGAAATACTCGTTTACTGTTCTAGGGCAAGCACCAACTTTTATGAAGAATAAAATTTTCTGAGAATCCAATAATAAAGAAGTTTCCCCTTTGTTGCATACTTTTTTGGACACACTGTATATACCTAGGTTGAGAAGGCCATTATTAACCTCTAACATTATATCCTTCGGCGCTTATAAAAGTGCTCGGTAAATAATGGCTTACTTCTCAACCTAGGTATATAATATACTATTATGTCATACCAGTACATTATTGTGTTTTTATACCTTAGATACCATTTACATAATGGATTACTTTATGCCCGTGCGGGCATAAAGTTAAATACACTTTATGGACTCAAATAATTGGTGGTAATGGAGTATCTTAAAAACGAAACAGGCTATGAAAATTCTGTTCACGGTATCTTTGGTTTCACAAAAAAGTAACACAGTAATGTGAAAACCGCAACTCTCTATCTGTAATAATAAAGGAGATACCCCGTAAAACCATCGAAAATTGGACACCCTGTACAGTTGATTGAGGTTGTTTAAAATACCATACAGTTGATTGATTTTATTTAAATTATGTTCGAATAGCGAACTGCTACATCTAATCAATTGATACAAATGCTCAACCAACAGTGATATTTTTATATGTTTTTAATAATCGACAAAAGACTTGGTGATACAGTAAACTTAATATTTTTGAAGACCGTCAAACATTGTATTTCAGTAGATTTGGGTCTCAATCAAATAAGCAATCCATCATCATAATAGCAGAATCAGTCCGTCTGTCAAAGTGCTTGGCAGATTTAGGCTTTTCTGGCGACTTCGTTCCACGGGATGAATGCTCCCTGCTAACTGCACCTCGTAATGGACTTGACGGCCTACGACCTTGCGGAGCTCTCTCGGAACAGATTGATGGACTTCGGCTACTTCCGAGTTCCTCCGGGCTTTTTTTGTAAACTTTTGCATTGTATCTGAAACATTAAACCACCGAGTTATCCACATATGGAAAAGCCATATAGTTACCTACTTTAGTGTTTAAAATACTTATGGATCACCTTGAAATTTTCATCGCTTTTGGTCAACATAGTGACTCAAGAAACATTCCCCCACCAGTCCGTCGTAAAAGCCATGATCTCATAATCTATAGATTCAAATGACGATGGCCAAAATGCACTTCCGGCATATAAACGAACATATAATAGAAATTCTTTACCTGCCTCTCTTTCGAATAAGATTAGTTATTTAATACGTTCATGAACATATTATCTAAATAGATGCATTCAATTAAAAGTGAATTTCAAGATAGATACAGGGCAAAGTTGAAGGGCCGACCCTGGCCTTAAATGCACCATTATGTTTAGAAAGTGTGGGCCCATATCGGACCGGTCCACCGCAATCTTTAATCTATTATTGTGGCCGCAATCTTTAATATATTATCGTGGTTCACACCTAGTTTAAACTTCCCCAACGTATTCAGCTGCATAGTCAGCGCTCTGCATCCCAAGTTCTGCCAATGGTCCGTATACAGACTTACGTATTCTGTGTTACCTATTTCATTGAAAGATGAAGTCGTGGAACCTCAGCCAATGTTATAGTGATGTCTCCTTCGAGGTTTTAATTAAAGCCGTATTATGCGATATGCCAAGCATAGGTTGAGGCTCCGTGAACTTAACCTCTGCTCCTCTCCTGGCCAAGGAGGTCCTCACTCATTTTCCTCCAGACCAGTGTGTCTAAATATCCAGATCCAGGTAACACCTCTATTTCACCCAGTCTGGAGAAAGCCCTTTTGTATTTCTATTCCGTTTTGGAAATATATCGGTACCTACTTTAAGAGCTATCTCACTATTTAAAAACATTTTGATTGACCTCCGTCTAAAGATGCATTTCTTTCAGCCTGCAAATGCAGGGAAACTGAAACTGTTTTGTTTTGCATTATGAATTCATGTTTCTCTGCCAACACTGTTCAACCAATATCAAATACATTTATGAGGTTACAATCATAGGCATTTAGTTATATGTCTCTGGTTACAATAATGTACTATTTAATTTTTGTCATATTCCAAATATTGAATTTATTTAATAGATGAAAGGTCGATCACAACAGGCTCGATTGTCTCGACGAAGTATGTTTAGTTTAGAAGGAGATGTTTTTTACATTGATAAAAGTAAAATACAAATAAGATCAGTGCTTCTTGACTTCTGACCATCAAATCAACATGTATTCGTTATTAGTCAGTTAGTTATAGGTTTAAATTATTAATTAAGTCTTAGAATAACTTACTTCATTATTATTTGTTGTACAATCTTGAACTCCTTATCATTCAGAGGGTAAGTGTACTGTCCTGGATGGCGCTCTTTTAGTTCTCTGTAACATAACCAAAATTAATTATCTTAGCAGTTACTTTACCATTGTTTGTTTTTAGTAGTTAGTATTGTATATGTAGTTCTTACGCAAAAAGTTAGTTTATAAGTAATTCGAGTATAATGTGAATATTAAGTTTTGTACGTTCACTAAGGTTAGTATCATTTTCTAATTTATTTCTTAAAATATTTAAAGTTTTATCAACAGGTACGTTTGTAAAAAGACTAACATCAAAACTCACCAGGGTGTCATTAGGATTTAAATTAATTTGTGATAGTTTTTCTAAAAAATATTTTGAATTTCTTATATATGAGCTAGTATTGTTTGCAAGTGGATTAAGAATGTTGAGTAGATATTTAGCAATGGGGTGTGTTGGTGAATTTATACAGCTTACTATTGGACGTAGAGGTATGTTTAGTTTAGGTATTTTTGATACCTACTCCATAAAAATGAGGTGTCTTGCTATTGTGTGGTGTCAGTTTGATTCTTCTATATCTTTGAACTGATCTTTGTGTTTTTTAGTATATTGTATATCTGTCTCTCAATACGTTCTGTTGGATCTTTATTTAGTATTGAGTAATTACCATCAATTAAAAGAGACATTACTTTTTCATCGTAAATAATGCAATTCATTATTACGGTTGAATTGCCTTTATCGGCTTTAAGAATTTTAATAGTGTTATCTCTTTTCAACGACTGTAATGCTCTTTGTTCTGTGTATGTTAAATTGTGTTTAATTTTAAATGGTTTTTCTTAAGATTTAAAACACCATACTACAACCAAAAAAAACACAAAAATCGTAGAAAAAGCAAGTAATGCGCTATTACGTGAAAGATTACAGTTTCATAGATTTAATAAATATAAAATTGAAAAAGAAATTAATAATTTAAAATTAAATTTACAAACCCAAATTTTACCTATTGATTTCAATCACATTTGCAACTGTGTTCACAACAGTTATTTAATAAATTTTGATAAACAAAAACGTATTCATATAAATAAATTTAATAACCTCATTCAAGAAAAATTGAACAAAGAAATTTCTAATGCCAAAAATACCGACTTTATTGACAAAACTGTAATCAATTTGTCTAATAGGGTATTATCTGATGTTGATAAACTTGTTCTTTCTAGAGGTTTAAATTACTCAGTTACTCCTAAAATCGTTCCTAAGTTTGATATCGTTTCAGCAATTGAAGAAACAATACAAAACTTACTAGAAGAACATCAAGACGAATTTAGAATTAGAACCAAAATCACACTAGAAAAACCATTTAAAATAAAAAAAATATTCAACATACACAGAACAAAGAGCATTACAGTCATTGAAAAGTGATAACACTATTAAAATTCTTCCAGCCGATAACGGCAATTCAACCGTAATAATGAATTGCATTGCTAAGTAATGTCTCTTTTAAATGATGGTAATTACTCAATATAAATAAAGATCCAACAGAACGTATTGAGAGACAGATATACAATATATTAAACACAAAAATCAGTTCAATGATATAGAAAGATTCAAACTGACACCACACAATAGCAAAACACCTCACTTTTATGGAGTACCAAAAATACATAAACAAAACATACCTCTACGTCCAATACTTAGTAAGCTGTATAAATCCACCAACACACCCCATTGCTAAATATCTACTCAACATTCTTAATCCACTTGCAAACAACAACTATAACAAATTAATTTAAATCCTAATGACACCCTGGTGAGTTTTGCTGTTGCAGTCTTTTTACAAACGTACCTGTAGATAAAACTTTAAATATTGTAAGACATAAATTAGAAAATTATACTAACCTTAGTGAACGTACAAAACTTAATATTTACACCATACTCGAATTACTTACTTTTTGCGTAAAAACTACATACTTTCAATACAATACTAATTACTATCAACCAAAACAATGGTATGGCTATGGGTTCGCCTCTATCATCTTTATAAAGTAATATTTTTGTGGAAAAATTTGAATTAAATTTTGTTGAAAATTATCAATATAAACCTTTCATTTAGTGGCGTTATATAGATGACATTTTTTCAATTTATCAATATAACAAACATTTTCTTAACGATTTTCTAAATCATATTAACACGAAAGAATCTACAATCCAATTCACCATAGAAAAAGAAATTAATGAACTTTCATTTCTTGACATTCTTATAAAAAAAAACTTGAATAGTTTCGAAACAAACATTTACAGAAAACCTACACATACAAACAGGTATTTAAATTTTAAATCAAATCACCCAATAATGGTTAAAAAGGGAGTCGTAAAAAGTCTATATGATCGAATGAAAATAATTTGTAATAATCAAAATTTCAACACAGAAAAAGAATTTTTAAGCAATGTTTTGATTAATGATAACTATCCTATTGATTTCATTAAAAAAAGCTTTATAGAGTTTAAACAAGCAAATATCAGACGAAATCGAAATAGACCTATTACGAACCTCTCTATTCCTTATATTCCTGGTTTATCAGACAAAATAAAATTAATTGGTAATAAATTTAACATTCGTACTATTTTCAAAACAGAAAACCCCCTTAGATCCCAATTAACAAAAACAAAACCACTCAATAAAAATGAAACTACTAAAAATGTTATCTGCCATGTGAATTTTATATAGGTGAAACCTGTAGACCATTATCAAAACGTATAAAAGAACACAAAACTTATATTAAAAATACACAATCCACAAATCACATATGTGTCAACATGCATTTGATAACAATCACAGAATACAGTGGAACGCTTCAAATATTTTAGCAAAGCAACCTTCATCTAAAAAACGTGAAATTAAGAAAGTGCTTTAATTTTATTAGATAAAGATGACAGTGTTGCTTCAACTTCTGATAGTTTTAATAGCACCTGATTACCTTTGCCACAAACTGAAGTTGATAAGGGACACTTAAAAATTAACTAAACCCTTCAACAAAAAGAATTAAATTCTTCCTAAGCGAACAACACCATATTATTGATATATAAAACTTCGAAAACAAATTAATTATTTACCTAATATAACACTTCAATATCGCTAAAGACCGTAACCAGCAACTAAATAATATTATTGTCATCTTGTCGAAGTCAGTTCAAAGCTTGACAATCTCCAAAAGTTTTTTACTGCTTTATTGTATCTACTAACCATTTTCATTTTTAGATTTGTTCGTTCTTGACAACGGGGGCAGATTTGTTTTTCGAAACGTTGACTGTTTTCCTTGTTTCCGTTAGGTTTTTTTCAGCTTCGTTAGGGTCACTAAACTAGCACTTGTGCTGTTTACACCCTGGAGCCAGAGCAAGCGGCTCTAAGTGAAGAGAAAATCCAAACATTTGTAAGGTAAAAGGATACTACTGTATATGAAATGAATCCTAAGCTAGCCTTATTGCTGAAAATTTTGGCATTTGTATTTCTTATTTTGTAGATAGATGCTCAGGTTCTATCGACTATTAACAGAGAGTCAAATCATCCAAAAATTATACTGTATAGCGATGGGTGCAGGTATCAAGACAGGAATAACGTGGTCGCAAATGCAGCGATGAACTTAGCTATGTTGAACAATTTAGCAATTGCATTCAACAATTTAAAGATGTATTTTAGAGACCGAAAAAATAATGTCCCAGCGGATTATGCATGCAGGAAGAAAGCTCGTTGACCGTATTGTCCAATTTTTTTGATTAGACATTCTTTCAGTATTTTAAGAAAGTCAACTCTTTAGACAGCATCTGACCTGGATGGAAAAAAAAGTATGATATGGTGCCGTCTTAATTTCAGTCACTATTTATTTCATACCTAAATACTTACCTATATATAATATAAGGGCCCTACACTATTTTATTAACTTAGATTAATAAAACAATAAAAAGCTTTACCTCAACTCAAAAAAGGAACAACTTTACCCTGCCCCTTGGACCAATTAGGTAATTTGCATTCAGGAGGACTGAAATTAAGGCTAGGATGTTCAACGACTTGCAGGAGTTAAAAAAGGTTTTGGATGTTGATTTTTACAAATATTACAGCAATATTCCAGACGAATTATTTGGTTTCTATTTGTTATTCTTGCTGTAGGAATTTAAAATAAAGTTTATCAATATTACTTCTAGTGACTCATTTATACCAAGTAAAAAACTTGCCAATTCCATATTTATACAGTATTTTATTTGTATTCTATCTGCTATCTTCATTTTCTCCTTATACAAATTCTGTTTGTAACGTAATTAATAATTGGCGTTTTCATAGATCCTACTAGTAAAAATATTTTGTTCCATAGTTGTTATTTTTTAGAAAACTATATAGTTTTTCTCTGTTCCTATAAAATTTCGTTTTTGTGAGTTAGCAGGTTAACACACTCCTAACCGACGAATATCGAATACTTTTTCGTGGATACTGATTTAGGTATGTACAGTGACGGAAATAAAATTTCGTACACTTATTTTTTCCCAATGTGATATTGGCTTTTATATACCTAGATCACCTGGAAATACACTTCACTTTTTGACAAATTGTTATCGGTGTCATCAGATTTGACAATTATTATACTATTTCATTTTAACAAAATTTGTAAGAAAGAATCGACTCGAGAACGCGAGATTAATTGCTTTATTCGAAGAAGGTGTTTCTCTACGAAGAATAGCTGAGCAAGTTGGGAAAGCTAGAAGCACGATATAAAGCCTCAGAACTAAATGGGCAAATACAGGATCTTTGGATAGAAGGGCTGGAAGTGGCAGAAAAACAATTTCAAACTAAAATCAAGATAATGATCTAATAGATTATTTGCGAAACAATCCATTTCAGACAGCGGTGATGTTGAACAAAAGTGCGATCAAAATTACTTACCAGTTATTTAATATGATAAGAGGAACCTATTTCTAGTTGATTTACGAAAAAAAAACGGAATATTTATTTTCTTTTATAATATTATTATTTAAATTTGGAACTATTTTTCGACGCGTAGCAAACAATGGAGCGTGCTTATTTTCTATTGGTCGTATTCGCGTAGATAGATATACAGTCACTCTTCACTCTCATTGGTCGGTGGGATGCCTTAACTGACATTCTGGACACCGCACATTTTAAAATAAAAGTTTTTACTTATATGTGTATTAATTGTTTGGTTTGCCTTGGGTAAGTTTGGGTTAGTTTTGTTTGGTTGCGCCCGAAGCGAGCGGAGGGCCAGGCAGTGTTCAAATATTTCAAAATAAAAGTTAACGAGGTATCCTGAATGCTCGATACAGATATGTTTGAGATTAAAAAACACACAAAAAACTTTTTCCTCATTTTTTTCTATTAGAAAATTAATATAGAATACCTAATTTCGTTTTTTTTTGGTATATAGAAAAATTGTTAGTTTTGACGCTATTGTTCAACAGACCCCAGACCGCAGTAGAAGCACATAGAAATCGTATAAAGAAAAATTCGGAGCTGTGAAACAAGGTAGCTGCTAAAACGCCATTTTTGACCGATATGAATAAAGAACAAAGAACGGAGTTTGCGATTAAATATTTATCGCAAAGTATGGATTTCTGGACTAAGGTAGTGTGCAGATTAAAGTGTACAGGCTGCCAAATACACGGTAGGTATAACTCCAGAGGGCTAGGAACATTAGGAATATGTCACCATATTCGAGGAAGATTTAACAATCAAGCTTATAGACACATCCTTCAAAATGTTATGTTGCCATCGGTAAATAATATATTTCAACAAGAGAATTTTTATATACCAGCATGATAACTGCCCCGTCCATACAGGAAGGAGTTTTGAAATATTTATCCAATGTTTTTTTTTATTATTTGAATAATCTGTTTTATAATTAATTTTGAAGTCGTATCTTATTGTATATTATTATCCTGATTTTTCTTTGAAAATTTTCTTCTATCACTTCCAGCCCTTCTATCCAATGATCCTGTATTTTCCCATTTAGTTATGAGGTCTTGTATAGTGCTGTTTAGTTTTCCAACTCCCTCAACTACCATTTGTAAAGGAATACTTTCTTCGAATAAATAATTTTACATTATAATCTTTTTTCTGTTATTACCAGAGAGAAATTAGTTATTAATTTCTCTCTGGTTATTACTGAGGTAAGAAACGCAAGATATAAAGGTGAGATAAAGGTAAAAAGCCCAGTTTACCAACATATTCAATAATGACATAAAGTGTACGAAATTTTATTTCCGTCACTGTACCTACTCTATAGCGTTTATTGAATTACAACATTTAAGAAAGATGAAACAAAACAATTTAAACTTTTAAACACGGATTTAGACTCTCCAATTCAAAATAGGTTTCTAATTATTTACATACAAAATTTCATGTTCTGATTAATACAGGTATGTATTTGATTTTTATAGCTACTGGCTAGATGGCACTATCGAACATAAAAAAGCATGTATATAGTGTCCTTTCTGTTGTGAATCGAGTATCCGATACTTTTCACTGAACAAAGTATTCGATCTTTTTATCCGGTAAATACTTTTTGGACACATCTAAATCTAGTGCTAAGTAACTGCCCTTCAAATGTACAGGGTTATTCATTATAAATTGACACCCCCCTTAACTTGGTTATTTTTAAAGATAGAGGGATGCATTTTTTTATCGACTTGTAGGTGATCATCTTAATTTATTAGCAATGAAAATATTATACAGGGTGACCCATAAGCAAATGCCAATATAAAGTTAATTTTTTTTTAATTAAAACCCTGTATATTATTGCATTTTTTGATTCTACTTAAAATTCTAAGCATGTTTTATGTATGATGTTATACCTTTAGAGTTAGTAGTGTCACAACTCTAAATGGTTGAAAATCGATACTTTAGCTACTTTTCACCTTGGCAGCAACAAAGCCATTAAAAATGAAGTAAAAAGAAGCTATCTGATGGTGCTAACTAATGGTACCTACCGAGGTACCAGATTTGCTACTCACGGTACCACCTGCCAGTTAGATAGCTCTTAAAAAATTAAGATAGGAATGTGAAATTCATTTTACTCCATATCTATTGATCTTCTTGCCCAAGGTGAAAAGTAACCAAAGTACCGATTTTCAACTGTTTATAGCTGTGAAACTACTAACTCAAAAGGTATAACATCATTCATAAAATATGCTTAGAATTTTAAGTAGAATCCAAAAATGCAATAATAAGTATACAGGGAAAAATATAATATATTGGCGTTTGCTTATGGGACACCCTGCACAATATTTTCATAACTAATAAAAAAAATTAAGATGATTACCTACAAGTCGATAAAAAAATTAGCTGTCTATCTTTTAAAATAACGAAGTTAAGAGGGGTGTCAATTTATAATCAATAACCCTGTACATAATGTACAGAATCATATTTACCTAAATTTCTTTTCATATTTAATAATAATCTTCTTGAGTTTCTCCAAATCTTTGGTAAGCGATTCAACGAACTTCTGCATTTCTTCTATCTTTCTCTCTTCCAGTAATGCTTGCTCTAGCTTATCTCCAAGTACTACAGCTGGAACATCTTCATTATTTTCCCTATTTGTAATCACTTCTTTAAGATGGGCATTTTGATCCTCTAACATTGCAATATGGCTCTATAAATGATTTTAAATTTACAGTTTACACCTAGAATAAATTGGAGAGTTCATTCATACTAACAGCTAGGTACTAGTGTTTACGCAGCAACTGAAGTGGTTAGAGCATCATATATAAACAGGTTATATACGATGGTTTTAGCAATAGTTGATAAAGAAAAGATATATAGACCCGAGGTGGCACTTATCTTTTCGGACTATCTCCCTCGGATAGACTGCAGAATGGTAGAAGTCGTACTTGCGTTATATACCATAGACACCATAAAGGTACTAAGCGGAAATTTATGTTATCATGATGAGGGTCTGGGAGGCTTAAGGCTCAATGTCGGCGGCAGGAGGTTTGTCTTTTGCTTCGACAAAAAGGCAGCGCTGAAGTCGATCCGCGCGCGTTCCTTGTTAATGAGGGAGTGCAAAAGCTGGCTGATTGAACTTGAAAAGCACAAAAAGGTTACGCTGGTCTAGGTACAGGGAAACAAGGCCAAGGACGCCCTAGCCAGATAAGGCTCCGCGTGTAGATATTAAGGCCTGATCCCTATGTAAAAATCGCCCAGTGTGTTCGCGAAAGGGCTTCGGAAGCCTAGATGGAGAATCGGGCTGAAGAGGTATGCTGGACGGCTCCGAGGATGAGACAGACGACAAGGCTCATTAGGGGGTTGATAGGCCTAACAAGAAAGTAGTGCAGGACGCTGGTAGGATTCTACACAGAGCACTGTAGGCTTAGACGGAACCTGACTCTGCTGATTATTGCAGAGGAGTGGATTTAGAATCTTTGGTGCGACGCTGGTCGAGCCAGATTCAGTGTGTCGCGTTAGTCTGAAGGAAATGCGGGCTTGGGTTTACAACGGGCCCAATTGGTGATCTAAGTGCAAGGCCCGCGGGGGGGCTACCCCTTCTGATACTGATACTGATATTGAAGACACCGTATATACAGTAAGAAAGATTCCAAGTTTACCAAGCCTAAATGTGACAGAATTCATCTCTAACATGGAGATTATAGCTAGTGGCAGCAACAACATGTGTATCTGGCAGTGTTGCAGTTCGTAGGGGAATTCCGGTATTTCCAGCATTCACAAGCCAGAACCTATTTTCCACACACCCTACTTAAATTATAAAAACGAAAGACCCAAAAAAGTGTCGGATATTTGAGTACTAGAAAGCAATGCTGCATCTGTATATAATATAAATATAGGTTAACTTTTAGTTTGAAGCTGTTAAAGTCAACAGAATTTCTTAAAGCAGTTTTTGTTAAGAATGACTCTTCAGTAATTCAAAAACATGTTCTGTACTTTAGCTAAATGACTTTTTTATACATTGTTTATACTATATTATAGATATTATTATAATGCATTTTTATGATTAAAAAAACGATACATTCTTAAAACCACACGACGGAAGCGAAAACTTGAACAAAGCGAGATTAATATTAGTGTTCTATATTCAAAAAGTAATAGTATTGACAATATGTAGAGGAAAGTGCCATATATGGAATCGTTGAGCGTAGGTGTTGTCATTTTTCAGTCCGATTTGTGTTTACGCGACATCGTAAATTATTTAAGGTATATATTCGAAATTGTGATACACCTAGTTAGAATATACTCAGAAATACCTGACTGTGTGTTGCATGGTTATATAACTTAAGTTTAAGTCTCTGATATTGCAATGTATTACTTGTAAACGCGTGAATTTGGTCAACGAAAATAAGGATGGCAGGGTACCTTATATGGAATAGCAAGCTGTTCCTATTTTAGAATATTCCATATTAGGTACACTTTTCTATTTTAGAATTTTATGAAAGAAACTGCAAAAGCAGTGGCGAAGCGTGCGAGTAGACAAGGTAGACACTGTCTACCCAAAAATTGTCTACAGTTTATTTGCCATTAATTTATTTGGTGAAATTGTACTAACTGTTTAATTAACATTTTAAAAAACCGTAATACACAAACCACCACCGACTTGCTCTCCTTATATGTCTATGAATCTCCAAACGAAATAAAAACTGCCTAATTACAATTCCCGGACCGCAGGAAGAGATTTTGAGATCTGTCTTCCGAACTAATCCAAACACCCATTAGGCAGGCGACAGGCTGCGAGTCAGAGCTCAGCGTATGTCCGCGATTTTCACGGGCACGAAAGACATTACACCCTTTGTCTACCACAGTTGACCAGCTATTTTTATTACGCTGCTGTGGGATACTGTTTACAGGAACGTTTGATATGGTCGGCTGCAGTATTTCACTTTTGTTTCAGGACTGCTGTAAGCTGTAAGCTATGTATATGTTTTTATCTAATATTTATGTATGTTACTTTTATATCTTGATATGTATTTTTTCCCCATTTACCCTTTATATTTACTAGCACAGAATGTTACCATTTTATTGAAATGAAATTTCTTTAGCGAGGGTAATCAGAAAAGGTGATAACCCCCACCTCCCCGGATACCCAAAAATTTCCGAAAAAATGGAAAAAAAACCCTAAAAAATTATTAGGAACGTTAATAAAAGTATTATACAACGAAATAAGGAAATAAAAATAGTAAAAAAAGTTTAGGGAAACGCGGTTTTTGGCGAAAAAAAGGCGCAATAGTTCAGCTACGAGGTCGGGGATGACAAAAATGGGAAGAATAAGAATGCTTTATGACAAAAAAAAATCGGAAGGTTATTAGAATTATTATAAAACGAAATAAGAAAAAATAATAATGAAAAAAACAAAAGATTGGTCGGAAAGTTAACGAAAGTATTATAAAACCAAATAAGAAAAAAAAATACAAAAGAGGAACAAATTGTTCGGAAGGCTAATGAAAGTATTATAAAACGAAATAAAGAAAAAAATAATAAAAAAAGTTAGAGAATCGCGGTTTTCTGCGAATAAAACGTTGAAAAAAAGGAAAAAATCGAAACCAGGGGCAAAAGTTGAGAATTAAAAAAAATTTAATTCGTAATATCTCTTTCAGAAGTTTCATTTCAGTTGTGTGCTTATAAAGGTGAGGCACATATTTTTTTATATTTTAATTAGTATATATCATTGTTTTATTTCATAGGGTTTATGAAATGGAGAAATATGAGTTGATAAAGATTTTTTGACATTAACAACGATTTTTATTATCTTTGTCTACCCAAACATAAAATTCACGCTTCGCCACTGTGCAAAAGCATTCTGTTAAAGTAATCAAAAAATGTCTTAAAATGTATACTGTTTCGTTTCTAATCGCATTATTTGCCTACCTATATCCGCATTACCCTATTTCATATTAGGATCATAGCATATACCATATTAGGTTACAAAATAGCATATACCACATTAGGAACAAAATTCTCCCTTTTCAGAGATTATTCTTTAAGCACACCATTATACAAAATTTCTCGTTTCTAACATTAAAACCTTATAAATAAAATACTAAAATATATTTCTGAAAAAAAACCAAAAGCATCCTTTAAAAAACAAAAAAAAATTACGAAGCTAACAAAATGGTATTCCATATTTGGCACTTCTCTATATAATTATGTTATGACAATAATTGTATAACACTCTAAGAATGAAACAATAGGTTTATGGAACTGAAGAACGCTGTTAATGAGATTTTAGACAAGACATAAAGTTGACAAAATATTAAAAGTTTGAAAATTTGTTGTGATTTTTGCAAATTAACCTCGATCTTCTCGTATTTCCCGCTCTCGCACGGAAAATAACAACCAGCCAACGCTGGTACGAATGCTTAAAGCATATTTTGCAAACTGAAAGCCGAAAAAAAATCGCCAATTCGACATTTTCAATCGAATCTATGCTATTTTTTGGTATCTTCTGCTCATATCCCCCTCCTTAATGTTCGGGTGCTCCAGATTATTCGATTTTCCAGTAACAAAATATTAAGTGGTGACGTGTGTCAAAACTCGAAATGGTGAAAACTTTAAATTGAACTAGCTCACCCTGTATAGCAGGCCTTATTATTTCCGAAGCGTCTTCTAATACAGTTTTTTTGTTTCGGTTTGTCGGCATTTCGAAATTACTTTTCGAGAAAAAAAGCCGTTATTTGTTTTTTATTTTGCCTCAAAAGTCTATTTTCCCGACATTTTCGAAATAGAAGCATTTAGAGAATTTTTCTCATAGAAATTCCCTATCGTCTCAGTTGTTTCGATTTTCGCGACTTTTGCGGCGCTAGAACGACCCAAGGTAACCTCTTTTTTAAAAGTATGCATGTCCAAAGAAAAAAAGACGTAATTTTCCGATTCGTTTCAATTTGAAAATGGTGCGGAAGACTGTCAAAGGATAGGTGTCCAGCAAATTTCATCAAATGATGCGATAGTTATCGTGTATCAAAGCAAATTTTTTTAAAGTCGAACATTTGACGTAAGACCTCGGACACGAAAAGTTGGATCGCCAAAAACAGTTGACCATCGCTGGCCTTCAAGGGTTGCCTAAAAAGGTGCCGAATCTCAAATTTCCACTCCTAGACGCTTTCGCGGAACAAAGCAAAGAGTGTTTAACGCGCCTAAAGAATGTTTAAAGTCTATAGAAAGACTTCGCTTCCTGACTGTCATTTAACCGAGCGTGACGGCTCATTATGATTCGCTACCCAGGAAAAAGTGTATTAAACGGACCTAAAAGAAAAGCTAAACATATTTAAATGCTGTTTGTTTCCCTTTTCGATTCCTCCAGGTTGTACCTTTTCATTTTGTGTTATGACAACCCTACTGCCAACCTGTTACTTATTGAAAAAAGGCAATCGCTGCATACTGCTACTTCCAAATAACACTACAGTTATAAAATAACCGGCTTGGAAATAGCAACCCATCTCTACCACTTACATTTTGCGTGGATTTCAATGATTTTGTTAGTTTTTTTGTATCGATCTCTAATTTGCGAATGGTAAAAGATAGTTTAGGGTGCTTTATGACTGGGGTTTAATGTGGCCCATTGCACTTGTTCATGTATATTGAATCTGTGTATCCCTAAAAGTTACCGAAAGATGTTTGCTACTGATATAGTAAAGTGATTCCTTCATAAGATATGAAGTTATTTTAGATTACCTGAAGCTTGTTTTCTCTCTCCATATTGAAACCCCATGATTCCTCTCGTCGGTCAATTAAATCTTTGAGATATTTTACTGTATTTACCAGATGTTCCATTTCACCCCTGCAAAAGATAAATGATTTTTTTGTTTATTCCTGTTACTCCTTTTCCAAACTTGCATTAAGCACCTAATTAGTAACTTAACAAGAAAACTAGTACCATACTGTTGTTAAGGTTTCTTTGCAATAGTACTTACGGCGAAACAACGAAAAGGTCGCTGTACTTCTGAATCATAATATCTATCTGCCTTCTCAACTCCTCACTTTCTATACAAGAGCTGCAAATAATTCCTTCCCATGTCTGTATACCTTTTTCTCTTATTTCTATCATTTTTCTGCCAGTTGCTTCATTATATTTCATATTTATGTAAGCCTCTTTTAATCTCATAAATACTTCTTGATTGTCTTTGACAAATTGGAGCTTCTTTTCAAGTTTTGAAGTTCTTTTCTTTTCTTTTAATAAACTAAAAAATATCGTATAAGCAAAAGAACGATATTCAGGCAAATATCACGAACTATGTAAATATACATAAATTGTTTACCATTTACATTTTATAGGATATATTAACTAATAATAAGAAAGTTGAATTATTTTTCATTATTCCTTACTCTTCGTTAATTTGCTTATTTTCATGCTCCAGATATTTAACTTTGTATTCGTAATCATCCAATTTTTGTCTTAATGTTCTTGCATCATGGTCTTCAATATCCAAAATACTTGTAGCTATTGATATTTCACTATTGGCGTCTCCAGAGAATTTTACTGATGATTTCGAAATTTCTGAGTTTGCTGAATAATTTTCTCCTGTTGGGGAATAATAAATAATTTTAATGCCTTCGAAGGATAATAACCATCAACTCTATGAATATTATATTTAATATAGACAAAATTCCTTCTAAGCACAATTCCATTTTTATTTTTGGGAAAGTAATTTATTCAGACGAAATGAAATCAAATAAAAAACAGGAAGAGCCTGGATGGCGATCTTATCACCAGTGAGGTGCTTTATAAAATGGGGGAGAGCCTTACGCGCAAGTGTAAAAGTGCTACTAAATAAGCGTTTAATTGATGCAAACATTACAGATAAGGGGCGTCAAGCTGCAGACAACTCTAATGTACAGGCTCGGGTTGTCATTATTTTGACACCCACCTACGGAGTTTATTATAAGAGTTAGACAAAAACTATTTTTTTTACGAGCGTGCGCAAAGTGGCAACTTTGCGCACGCTACTCAGTGCGCGAAGTAGTACTTTCCCGCACACTATGCTCTCCCCCCATTTTATAAAGCACCTCACTGGTGATAAGATCGCCATCCAGGCGAAAGTGAAATTCTCTAAAATCACCAGAGACAAGATAATGTTCATATATTTTTAGAAAATTTATACCTTCGGATTTTTTATGCAATATAAGAAACCGTTTTAAGTCGTAATTATACTCTTTTCCCTAAAAGTTTTCGTAATTCGCGATATTGTAACTTAAACCAAAAACCGTATATTTTGAAATCCTCGGTATAGTAGTAAAACATGTCAAGCAACAATACTTATAATTGTCGTCAGATTGACAGATTTTAAACAAATCTAGGTGTAAAACGAAGTATCCCAAAAAACATGATCCTCAGCGTCGCTAGAAAGCCCTCAAAGCTTCCGTAATTTGCGATATTACAACTTAAACCAAGACCATATCTTTTTAAGTCATGTCAGGTCAACAATAATAGTCATGTAAAGCAACAGTAGGTATAATTGACAGATACTTTTTCTTTTATTTAAATACGGGTCATTATTATTGTGTGCTTGCTTGGACCACGCTCGTGGAAAAAAATATTGTTCCTAACGCTTGCGCAAAGTGACTTTTCTGCACTCGACATCAGTCGCGTGCGGAAAAGTAGCACTTTGCGCACTTGTTAGGAAAATAACTATTGAACAATGTGTTGGTATTTTTGCGCATTATCTTTTGTACGTACCAAAATAAACAGACAAAGACTTCACCCGATTTGTTTTTCAAATGGAAAAATCTACAGAATACAAAGTACTTCTACATGTAACATTCGTAGTCCACCAAAACGCTTTCAACTCTATCGAATCCTGTGCAATTTTAAGAGCTATCCGATACTCAAACATTATTAAATATATATATAAGAATATACAATATTATAGGTAAACTTCATCGGTAACATCCGAGTCGAAACGCTGGAAGATGTGTTTAGGAGCTTGGACTGGCTCGATAAGGGGGTAAAAGCGATTGTGCTTACGCCTCAGTTATTTGCGATACGCAGATGACATTGTCATCGTGAGTTATTCCACAGTATATTCTCCGAGAACTTCATTATGCTTCATAGCAAATAGAACTCGAAATGAACTTAAACAAAACCAAAGCGCTGAGTCCCCAAAATATCGACGTGACAATTTTGAACCAATTGCTACAAAATGTGCCAGAGTGTTCGAGTGGAGAGGATATTGTTGTATAGCATACTAAAGTCTTCGGATTTCCCTGTCATTCTCAAAAGTAGAGGCTTCAATTCGAGTGTTTTGTCTGTTTTCACTTATGCTGGAGATAATGGTATGGTATTTGCCCGTAAATCGTCTAAGAAGCTCTATTTGACACAGAGATAAAAATGAAGAGAGATATAGAACACGAAACGAGGAAATTCGTAAAGGAAATACTTGCAGCAGGCAAGGTTCAAATAGATGGACAGAGTGCTAGTTTGGCTATCAAGAGAGTCCAACAAAAACCTGTCAAGACCGCAGAAACAATTGCGAGATGATATCCAATAAGTTGCAGGAAGAAATGATCCGGACTGCTAGTGCTAGAGAGACATGTATGGTTTGGATGAGATGTACATCCACAAGTGGATTGAATTTATTCTTAAATTTAAGTATTTCGCTCAATAATATGTTACACGCTGTGTTTTAAAATGACTGCAAATTACGTAAAATCTATATTTAATTTATCAAAAAAAATAAAAAATTCTCAACATATAATAGAACATGAGTCTAAAAAATAGAGATACAAATTTTATTTTTAAACGCGAAACAAGTTTTGTACAATTTTAATATCCTATGGTGCTGCTTGTACATACATCTGGCCTAATACTTGGTGATATTCAGAGTAACCTTGTGGGTTAATCAGACTGCCAAGAATAAAATTTTTAAAAAGATGTATAGCAAAAAGTTTTCAATTTTTATGGAAAAATCTAAAATACACTCTATGTATGTAGTATCTCAAAATGTGTTTTATTCGGGCCGTTTTAATAGTACAAGAAACGTGCAATACATTTTACAGCAAAGCAACAAATCTTTTATTCAATATTGCATTCCCTTATTTGAGAAATATTTAACTATGAAATATCTGTCCTTAGCGTGTGAACCTAGATTCGTTTTTCTGGTATATCTTCCATTTTTATTTTAGGATTGGTGTGTTAGTTTTCAAGACATTTTTCACTCTTAGGTTGATAAGAAAAAACGAAATGAGGTGAAAGGCTGTTTTACAATTACAGATATTCACAAGTACGGAAATAAAAAAGTAGTTTGGGTTAGTTACTTTAGCGTAATGCTCAGGAAATTGCATCAACTGATTGTGTTCGATGCTGGTATAGGCTCTGGACCTAACTCCCTGCAGGGAAACAAACAGTGTCCGACTTTTTAGGTACCTATGACTCAATCTACCTCAGGAGACTGCCATGCACACCGATCTCAGCAAGCCTCCGAAGAAGCATATTATCACTTATTTTGTCACAAGCTTTACTAAAGTCGGTGTATACAGTTATCTAAGCTGCTATGCAAAATCTCACTATAAGCGATCAGATTAGATTCAGGAGGTCGACCGGGAAAAAAACGTGCTGAATATTTTTGACCAGAAAATAGTATATTATTTTATATGGAGGAAAAGTGATACTTTTCATGGCGCGCTCGTGTTTAACAGCCGAACGGAGTGAGGCTGGTAATAGAGAGCAAGCCATGAAAAGTAACTTTTCCTCCAAATAAAATATGCTGTTTTTTCTTCAAATGTCGACAAATTAATGCAAAAACATCTCTTTTTAATAGTAATAATATCTAATTATTATTAAAGATAAATGGGTTCGCAAGGCGGCTTAGACCACGGTCGTAGGTGGCCTTGCTTAGACCGGTGTCGGTGAATATAATGTAACATAAAGCTGTCAGTGGACACTGTCAACAATAATTATTTTTTTAAGATGCGTCTCCGATTGCGTTTTAATTCCGTATTGATAAGCAGTTATTGAGTAAGTTCGATTAAATAATAACCAATTTGTTCCTAAATTAGTGATTTTTAGAAATGCAATCACAAATTGAGTGATAAATACAAATTGTAGTTTAATAAATCTTGAGTTGTTGACGCTTATTTTGTTGTCTGTTTGTATTGTATCTATGTTGCTATGACAACACTTTTACCTCCGCCGGCGGAAAAGTGAAAAGTAAAGCTCCGGCGGAGGAAAAACGAAACTTCACGGCCGCCTACACAGTCGAGTAATGACGGATTTACTGACGTTTGAAGAAAAAAAATATTATAGGTGAGCTTTTCAAATAGTTTGAGATTTTACATATAGGACGGTAATTACCAATATCGGTTTTGCTACCACTCTTAGAGATTGGAACAACCGCGGTCTCCCTGCAGACATTCGGAAACTCTGATGATGATGAAGATTTTTTAAAAAGACTTCCGGAATATTATCTGGCCCCCGATCCCTTCTGGAGTCAAGTCCTCTCAAAGCCCCAGTACCTTCTCTTCAGTTACTTTGTATATGCTGCAAAGTATTATAGTCAGTGGAGATAGTGTAAAAATATTTCACTTCCGGCTACCAGTGTGAAAACTTGCACCATATTTTTAAATATAATAAGAAACAAAAAACCGCCCGGAGACACTCGATGAGAAGTCATGATCCGCTTCCCGATGATGTCATCAAAATAAGTGCTCTGGCAAAAGAGCAGGTTTGGAAAAATGGTCATAACATCATTTTCGATCACATTAATATAATGTTGTGTGATACCGTTGAAAAGCTCTTTGAAAAAGCTGCAAATAATATTGTTACAATTTCATTCTCAGATTAGTAGTTTAGAAGTTATAACAATGAGAACGCAAAACTTTGCCACGAAGCAAGCTAAATGATGGATTGAGCAAAATTTTTAAATATCCCTCACCTATAATAATAATTATAATAATCAAAACTACGTAATTCTGAGGCTGCCCCCCCCCCCCCCCCCCCCCTCAACAACCAAAATATTACCGGACCCCCCCCCCCTCAGATCTTTTTTATTTTAACTAATAATTCATTAGCTCGTAAGTTTTCAAAATCTCACGCAAGCAATTCAGTCATGTACCCCAACCTAATGACATTGGTGACATTTTTACCTCCCCCCCCCCAGCTTCTTAAGTAATTGGTAGATAGGTTATTACAGGGATACATTGTATATCTATATTTATTTTTCACAAGGTTGTCATTTTTGGTACCTATCGTTCTAGGTGTGCCGTAAGTTCCATGGTACCGGTAACTCAAATTACCAAGCCGTATAATATTTATTGTTTTAACAAATTTAAATTAAAAAAAAACCTGTGAACTAAAGGTTTTATTCATTACATTGTCCTTCACAGCTACAAAGTAGGGTACAAGTTAAACCTGATTTTCTACACCTGCAGCGTATACACCTCTCTTTGCACTTGCAAGCAATCAGTTTTTCCATGGTAATTTCGGGGTTTGGCTCGCAGGCATTCTTCATTTTTTTCCATCTCCAGTGACATGGATCCTGACGTAGAAAATTCCGTTCAAGGCAGTTTATCCATACAGAACACTGAAGAATGGCCCCTTTTAGGTGATGCAGAAGAACGTTGCTAGTTGTTGGAATATTTTCAATAGGTCTGTTCTGCTGGATAAAATAATGGCCTGGCATCATTTACGGTATCTGCTGAACTTGACGCATGGTATGAAAGTATGACAAAGCGCTGAATGAGTAAGAAATTCTCGTCATCTTCAGTAACATTTTCGGAAACTTTGGAATATTCCAAAAAAGCTTTATCTACATCTCGAACTGTCATCCAGGTTTTCCACGCGGTGGATTTACCAATACCTGCAACACTAGAAACTATGTCAGCTCCTGTAAAAGCGTGGAAGAAAGGTAAAAGATGATATCCCTTGTGGTACTCTTTTGCATCCCGTGGATGGGAAGCAATTGGAGATGCTTTCCACTCTCATACTCTAACCACAATTCTTCTATATTTGGCAGTCTAGAAAATTCATACATGGCAATTACTACAATATCACTGTCCACACTTTTTACTATGATTTTTAAATGCCCGAGTACTCAATAGCATGCCGTATATGAATGAACAGACGAGCATCGGCTTCTTCATCAGATGAAGGAGAAATAGTAGAAAAGGTACTTTTATTTGAACCAATAACCATGCCCTTGTACGTGCAAATGACTTGTTTCCAGGTGGTACATTCATTTTGACAAGGTTTTCTGCTAAACACCCAAAAAGATCTTCTTTGTTTTTACTGTGGGTAAGAAACTTACTAAAGGATTTGGGTATGACAACATTGGGGTTGACGTTTACACTTGGTCCAGATCCTCGCAATTGTATTGTGTCATTTTTCAGGCTTCCTTCTAGATAGCGATCAAATACTAAATCAACTCTGTCTACAGATTTTAGTCTCATCATTCATAATATACAGGTTGTGGGCTCAGGGCAGGAGAGGCCAAAATAAAAATCGAATCTGATTTTTTTATTCTTATTGCGTTATAAACCATTGAAATAATATGTTTTTTACCAATAAAGGATAGCCAGTAATGAAAAATTTACTAAAACCTTTTTTATTTATTATATTCGACGTTACCGCTGCCATAAATGCTAAACCGTTAAGCTCAAAATAAACGTTTATATAATTTATTTGTAGCTCTTTTCAAGAGCTTTCAAACGATGTATCACAACATCACAAAATTAAATTTGTAATGGAGATATTGGCATCTCTTCAAGCTTAGGTGACTCGTCAAAGCACTTGTTATAATAACGTCATTAGGGGGGGTGTATGACCGTTGATTGAGTGTCTCCCGATGATTTTTTGTTCTTTAACATGTGCCCAAGCACTGTGCAAAATTTCATATTGGTAGCCGAAAGTGAAATATGTTGGTGCCATTTGTCACTAACCTATTATTGCTCATACATTCGAGAAAATTATGGTGATCAAAAACATGTTGATCAGGTTCGAAGGAACTACAAAAAAAATCTGAACATAACTCAGCTATCTTATCACCATTGCTATACGGTTATCAAACATCATTTATAATGGGTAGACACATCGAGAATGTTTTTGTCGACACAAAATTCCAAAATTTCTTTGTGTCTGTAGGCAGCTCACCCTCAATAGAACTAGCATAATTAGTAGAATCCACATCTAGAGATCTCTTGCAACGGACGCGTAATAATTTAAATTGATCATAATCATTCTGGTTTCTAAATTGTTCCGATGTTTTATGGATGATTTCATCCGCATTGCAGCAACGGACCGATATACCGGAAAGCGTCTCGTTTTATGGCACTTAGGAACTATGTTATCAATAATGTGGTTAATTTTATTACAGACCGTTGAAATATTTTCGTTGATAGAATTGCTATTATAATGAGGAATTTGAAGAATTATTGCAAATATTTATAGTTACTGTTGATTTATCATAGGAATTGTCATTTGTGGCAAATTCTGTGAAGACATGATTGATGATTACTGATTGTTAAGTTTTGTAGTTCCATTAGCGGTTGAAGATGGTGTATGCTCGAGTGCATGCAGGTCAAAATCAGATCGGCAAATTAACTTGGTAAAGGTTGTGGACAAAATATTTGCTTCTTCAATTTTCTTTTTTAGTGAAGTATCTATATAACATTCAGTAACATATGACGATTTCCAACCACCATGTTTTTTTACAAGTATTTAAGTCTGTTCGCCAAATGTGTATTGATATCAATGGTATAGTTAATGTAGCATCCACTTGTACGTTAAAAAACCTCCGATGTGTAACATGCCTCGGTCTAAGACTAAAGTAATGCTTCACCAAGTTTATCCACATAATAATGGAGCCAATTTCGAATTCTATGTGATCAACTAACATATTGGTAATTCCTTCGTTACTGCATCGGCAAGCTCCAATATAACCCCTTATTAGAATAATCTAAAATATACTTATCACATTTGGCTCTTCAATTTTGTAAAGAGTTACTTTAATTGCCAATTATGTTTCATTATCTGCTATAAAACGATTAATATGCTCAACTACCAAAATGTTTGATTTTTTGTACTGATAGCCAACGGTCGATAATTTCGGAAAGTTTGATATCTATATTTCTGTACCTATTTAAATAAGATGGCAATGTAGAATACATTGACCTTAATGAAAAGGTCAGGTTACTTGCCTGGTCAAAATAAGCAACAAGTACAGTTCAGTTTTATATAATTTGTTTTCTTCGCATCATGATTCAAAATTGGAATATTCCTTTCTGTAGATCTCTTGAGATTTTTCTGGTAAAAGTTTATCGAAACTACTTTTCGCAATACCCTGTAATTCTGGTGGACAGCTTTCTGCGTGGCTCATTTCATTGATAATTATTTTTCGAAGCTAATTATTGAGCGGCTGTATTATTTAAAAGATGTCAAAGAACTTTTTGAGTATGGCGGTCAATATGCTTTTTTATTGTACCAACCCCATAGAAATAAAATCGTTTTTAAAGAAAAAGTCCAAATTTTTGTAAGTTTTTAAAATATCAAGAACCAAAATAGAAAAAATACTATAAGATATACGTTGCATAAGATGTTTTAGAGCACTTCTCATTTTAGAAAACTCGCCGCTGCGTGACTCGTTCCTGAACAACACGTGCTCTAAAACCATGTCTTATAAAACTTGTATCTCAATGTGCTATTATTAGGTGTTGCTAATACATATGTGCAATATTTCGTAGCAAGCAATGAGAATTAGTAATAATAATAATAATAATAATAATAATAATAATAATAATAATAAT
>MU187700.1:70832-81375 GCA_016904865.1 Pissodes strobi | reverse complement strand
TAATAATAATAATAATAATAATAATAATAATAATAATAATAATAATGATAATAATAAATCCTCATCCTTTGCTGAATGCAAACAACCAACACAGGACTACAAGCACCTCCCATGCAAACGATTCAACCTTTACTATCCATAATGTCAGAGGGGACGGCAACTGTTTGTTCCGCGCAATAATTCTCTTCCTCTTCGACACGGAACAACGACACAGAGAACTGAGGACGGAAGCAGTGAACTATATCAGAAAAGAATGGAAGGGAATACAACGCTGCGAGCTAACCACCAACCCACAACTACAAAGCCAGCGTAGCTACTGTCACAACATGAAGTAAGATAGAACATACGGAACAAACCTCGAAATAATGGCACTCTCAAAAACACCATCATTAAACTTCAAAATATACCTAGAGTTACAAGAGCCGAAAACAAAAATTCTCCGGACTAACAAAACCCCAATAATAATCAGCAAAGCAGCAGATTCAACTGACATAAGTCTACTACTCACAAGAAACTCGGAGGAAGGACACTTTCAACTACTAAAGCCAGAAAAAAACCATACCCCAACTAAAAAAATCGACGAACCCAGGAAAAGCGAACACTCGCTCCTTGGAAGAGTAAACTAAACCAAACAAGTTGCCAATCCCAAGAAACAAATCGATAACTTAATCAAGCAAAGAAAACCCGAAAAGACAAATGGACAAAAAAATGGACACTGGAACATTATAAAGAGATCATATGGTACCACCTACATACCCAAGAAAACACAGGAACTGCCAACTTGAAAGAAATACATATAATATGGCAGAAACGAAACCCACAACAAGAAAACAAACTAACCAGCAAACACGTTGGCGACACAAAGGAGGTACATCTTGAACAGCAAGAAGTTGACCGAAGCTGAAATAAAGGAAATACTCGCCAACGTCAGGGGCCATATTCAAAATGCCGAAGGGAATAATGCCGCAACAAAACCTAATGCTGAATCCCCAATAAGAAATGGGTCAGAACAAGATGAATTAACAAACACTGAGAGTGAATACCTGAATGCTATCCAACAATATAAATTTTGACTGTTGCAGCAACAACAATAACGAAAACCAAAAACAATATTGAGGCAGAAACAAATGAAGACACAATGATTGGTGAGATCCTAATCAGAATACAGAAGACAAAAGCACGGATAAACACCTGCAGAGGAAACCACTGAAGAAGATAAAGAATAACGAGAATAGCGAAAGCTTAATTAAAAGAGGTAATGACGCTATAAAGGAAATATTGAGAATAGAACTAAGACAATATGAAAGTCTAACCCAAATCAACAAACTAATATACGCTGTATAATCCCAAAGTCGAACTCTCAAAATAGGAAAAGAAGGGACCAAAAAGACCCTCCATGGAAAAGAAGAATACAGTCCAACATAGCGAACGGAGAAACTAAAGCAATTAATAACAGCAAAGTCAAGCAGAGTAAAAAGATATAGCAAACGAGGCGACGAATTCCAACAGAATAAGATGTTCTCAGAAAGCGCGTCTAAATTCTACAACAAGTTACTGAAGAAACAAATAAAAACAAGCAAAATACCGACAGAAGAAATAATAGAGAAATATTGGAGAAGCATATGGGAAAGAAACACAAAGCACAATAGTAATGCGCAGTGGATAAAATCCAGAATGAGAAACAGAAAATCAATCACCTCCTGTATGTTGACGATCTGAAGCTGTTAGCGAAAAATGAGACTGAACAATCAGGACAACTGAAAATGGTAAAAAAAATTCAGTGACGAGCAGAAATAAGGCCAATTGATTGTAACACAAGGAAGCTGCTTATTTTGAAAGCAGCGCTGCACCACAGAGCTGATGTTGACCTGTTGTACATCCCACGAAAAGAAGGAGGAAGAAGGATGACAAGCCTTGAAAATAGCCACAATATCGCGTTAGCAGGATTGTAAAACTATCTGGAATAAAAAAAAGGACAACTAGGGATAGTATACCGACAAAACCAGAAAAAACTGGGCCAGAATGATGAAGACATAAAACATGATGGGGAGATAGTAGAATACACCACCAAGAAAGAGACAGAAATCAAAAGAGTAAAAATCATCAAAAATAAAATAAAACAACAATCAAAACGAGAACAGAAAGAAAAATGGAGGAAGAAGACCATGCATGGGCAAATTCTGCGGGAAACCGAAAAAGAGACCATTAATAAAGACCAAACGTGGAAATTGCTTAGCAGCCAGCCTCAGACCTGTAGCCAGAGACGGAACACTAATAACTGCTTGTCAGGAACAGGCCATCGCGACGAACTACATGAAGGCGTAAATATGAAAGGCGGCACTGACCCAAAACGAGCGTATTAACACTGTGGCAAATCAACTCCACTGGAACATATGCAAGGCGTATGGAATACCTACAAGTGCAAAACCTATGGTATAAACACGCCCTAGACCCTGTTATGAAAACGCCTGAGGCAACCATAATGTGGGACACTCAGGTACAGATAGACACAAGGATAGACGCTAACAAACCGGACATTATAATGAAAGACAAAAAAAAAACAGAAATCCTGCCACCTCATCGATGTTGCCATACCATCTGACTATAACATTAATCAAAAAGAAGCAGAGAAACGTTTAAAATATAAAGACCTTCAGATTGAGATACAACGAATGTGGAACCTGAAAACAAAGATAATACCTATAGTGATCTGAGCCACAGGACTTGTATCCAACTACTCATGCGAAATCATTAAAGAAGTCCCTGGGTATCATAACATGCTGAGTATGCAGAGGGTGGTAGTGCTGAGCACAGCCCATATTGTGCGAAACGTAATAAACGAACCATCAAACTAAAAGGAAAGCCCTAGGCCAATACCTCCTTCAACTAGGCCAACTAGCTGATATTGAAATTAGCAGTGACGTCATGAAAAGTGGTCCATACTTTTTTGCCATAAGAAAAGCCTTAAGAGGAGCCAAGAGGTGCCCAGTAAAAGTATTGTTTATTTTATCGCGCCTACTTCCGTATTTAACGTTGATTGTCACGCTGGGCGACTGGAATGTCAATTCCCATCTCGACGTCATGTATCCGGTGCTGCCAGATTGGGCGCTTTATCACAATTTGAGCTACTCGCTATTTACCACAAATTATTTTTCAAAGAAACGTTAAATATTCGTCTTGGATTCCAAGATTACAATTAACAATATATAAGATACTTCATGTAAAAGTTTGCTTTGGTATATTATAGTATAGTTATATTAAATATAAACAAATATTTAAAACCCAAAAAGTAAATATATAAAAACTGAAAAGTGAAGCAATAACGGAATCAAAACCTTTAAGAAAATAAACGTTGCTAACCAATAACCTAATTATTTTGTATAAATATTAGGTCCATTTAAAAACATAATTTCAAATGTCATTCAACAAATGCTGTAAAAATTAAAGTCCAACTAAATATACGTTAATAGTTTACATCCCAAATAATGTATGAAACTAACTCTAAATCTGGCAACACTGCCGCAGTGCCTTCTGTCAGTTGGCGTACTTTCGACCGGCTTGTTAATTATTGTTCTGTTCGATTTGACGATTTTGATTGTTTTTCTGTTAATTTCTTTACACTTTCGTGTGTGTAAATTTATGTGAACAATGATGTGCAGTGGAAACTCGCCGAAAAGATCTTAAGTTCATGTTTTTAGCCTCGTTTTTAGCTTTCCAAAATGTTTGGAGGTGACCTGTTGCGTTCGTGTAATAAGAGTTTATTTTGTGCTTTTTCAATGTGGTCCGCAAGTTTATAAAATTTGTTCCTGTTAGCTAATTTTGGAGTAAGTAATATTTAGTGTAATTATGCCTCATAAAGGCTGTAATGCAATGTTTGCTATATGCCCTCAGTGGTCAAAAAACTTCATGAACTAAAACGAGACAAAATATTAAAACATGGATATTCCCGTAGTTTAAAGCAAAGACATTTAACCTGAAGAGACGGGACAAATGGTTCTTTGTTTTCCCCCAACATTGAGACACGTTCTATGGTCGATAGATGTAGCGTTGCCAAATTTTAAGTTTACGAGTTACTGTACATACTTTTTTCATATTAAATTATAACACTAAGTACTTATTTTCCCCATTTTTGATTCATCAAAAACCGATTCTGAAGTTCTTACATGTCAATCTTGCAATGCCGCTTCCCTTGGTTCCGCCTTGTTTTACCCCCAAAATATTTATAGTATGCACGTAGTAAAGTAACTGCACCAATAGATTGAGAGCATTGGAGGTCGACCACCGACGGCTCTTCCCCATTCGATGTATACTAACTTGGTAACGTTTCAAAACCAGTGAAGGCACTACTGTAAATATGTTTATCTACTTTAATTATATTATATACCTACCTAATACGGGTACTTATTAATAAAATAGCTTTATAGAAATATCCTAACAATTTACTGGTTTAGCAAATCTAAATAAACCAATTACAATTGCTAATACTCTAGATTTAATCTTTTTTTCTAGATATACCAGTTTATTTAGGAGATTTTTTTCAGTGATAGTAGTATAGTAGCATTTATAATGAAATGAAAATATATTTTTAATAGGTATTTAATAGACGAAAATAGTTATTAAGCTACTTTTTGAATATGTCATTAACCAGATATTTGTCATATTTATATGTTTTTAAATAAAATTCGTATGCTTCAGTTCCTTTTTATTTGTCTCAAAAATAATGATAAGCAATTTATTTTTAGGCTAGCAGTGGTATGATTTAATTTTTCGTTTAACCATTGAGAGCAGAAAAACCCTATGTGTCACAAAAACGTTTAAATCGGGATAAAATTGCGTATTTTTGGTATCTCATAAATTTCGTGTTCAAATTTGAAATTATTCAGGAAATAAGTTTTCGGAAATTTTATTTCATTATTAGCTGCTGAATAGTATATTATGCAATGACCATTTATTGCAAATGTAAGTTGAATATACTTTTTTCTACGACTGCCCTGAAAATAGACAAAAACGCACTAACAACTGCTCTTGAAAACTGGACATTTCAAACATTGTGTGAAAAGTATCCTTTGCACACGGCGTGTGCAAAGTATACTTTTCACACGCTTATTCGGGTATTTAGATTAAAGGGCTTCGTCTCCATTTTAGAGCTTCGCCCTCAAATGTCCCATTACCAGATCTCAAAAAAAGGGGGCCCAATTATAGGGCTCCACCACCCAGGGGCCCCTTTTTGCAAAACTGTACAAAATTGAACTCTTATACCAGGGGCCCCCTTTTAAGACTTGGGGCCCCATTTTAGGGCTTCGCCCCCGGGGGCTTCATTGCTATATCTGTAAAAAATGAGACTCCCGAACCATAGGCCCCATTCTAGGGTTTCGCCCCCCTCCCCCTGGTGCCCCATTTTAGGGCTTCGCCCTCGAAGCCTCTTTTTCAAAATATTTGGAAAATAGGGACCCCACTCCGGTGACCCCATTTTAGGACTGTGCCCCTACAGTTATAGTTTAGCGAGAATCTCACTCACGTAGCTTCTTTCATTAGGAATAAAATTTTCTGATAAATCAATAATAAAAATGTTTCCCATATAACATGTAATTTTCTATCAGACTCCCAGTGGGGCACCCTTTATGTAGCAGTCGTAGAAAAAGTATAGTGTGCTACACGTGCTGAAAAGACTTTTTACACTCATGAGACTTTATGACACTCGCTTACGGCTCGTGTCACCAAACTGTCTCATTCGTGTGAAAAGTCTTATTTTCAGCACTTGTTGGTTGCACAATATACTATTTCTATTATAAAGAAGTCTTTTCGATACGCAAAGTAGATTCGAAAAGAAGCTCTTTTCGACACTATTTTTGATGACTGGTTGCTATGATATTAACAAAATTGTGCAATGTCAAAGCTTACTAGCAAAAATTTCGACACCGTTCTGAATGGGATTCCTAATAATACAGACGTCAAAAGTGACAAGATGGCCGTCCAACTTTTGATCGCGACTTGAATAAATTAATGTTTTTCATTAAAAAACGTGCAAAATAGCACTCTTCGCCCAGTTTTGTTTGGTTTCAAATGGACGTTTTAAAGCCTGAATTTGTGCGACGCGACGCGACGTGTATATAGCTTTTTTGTATTTCGTGAGTGATTTCCTATAAATAATTTTTATAAACTTTATATCAAAGTAACGATGGTCTTGCGGTGTGAGGTATGCAAAATCTCCAGCTATTATCATCCGAACCTGAGTTTCCACAAGTAAGTAAACTTAAATGAAACACAGTAGTACAGTGGGCACCATTTTGTGATGTGATTAATTAATATTTTATAATACTTACCTATGTAGGTATGTGATATTAATGTTTGCAGTCATTTACCAACCTCTATTAAATCATTTTTTAAGTGAATACTTCTTTGGTTTCATGGCAGTGGTTTTGCAAGGACACGGAAAAATTTCGTGACACAGCAAAATAACTCTTTTGTGTTAACTAACCTTCAGAACCCATATCTAACCCAAACTAACTCAATCTAACCCACACACTATAAATAAAACATAAATATATTTTAAATAATGCACCCGAATAAATACCATCATATCAAATTAAATGTATTTACTTTATTGAAATTATTATTATGATGGACTCACATTTTCAAAGTCTACGTCTATGAACCCTTGCTTTCGTTCAGGCGGGGGCGGGCAATACGACATTTAGTAGTGGGGACGAAGTTTGACAAAAGTTTGTACACGATTCATAAAAATATAAGGAGGCGGGACAATCGTTTTGTTGATATTTTTGCAAGATTTCGGATTTTTATGAATGAGTTGTCGGGTCTCTTTAGGTTAAATGTTTTTGGTTTAAAGGCCCTTTTTCCATCATTTATAAAAAAGCAAAATGTTAAATTAGCTCTCAAAATATTTAATCATTTTATTATAGAGGCTCTGAAAGGTTTTCTCTCGGGTGTTCTTAATAATTTATCACATTCACAAGCCACAGCAGAGGATCTGAAATGCCAGTTAATAACTTATTTAAGTAGATATTGCTGTCATATTGTTTTAAAAAAAATAAGTTGTGAATTTTGTAAAGACAATTTAACCTTAAATGAACCTTGTGTTGTAGAAGATTCTTACAATTTCATTAATTCCTTAAGTCGTGGGGCTCTTTTATATCCTCGTGAACGTAGTTTCAACAGTCTATATTATATTTAAAAAACTGATTAATGAGTTCGAAGACACATTTTTAGATATTTACAATAAAAAGTCTTTTCTTTGTGAGCTGTTGTTAAACTATCTAAATCAAAACAGCCTTTTGACTAATTTTGAAAATTGTAAAAATCACCTAAAAATTGACGTTTCAAAAATTTTTCTTTGCAGCATTTCAAATACACTTCTTTCTTAATAATAATTATTGTTCTAAACATAATCATAATATTTTGGGTAAAAGGAAAAAAGGAAACTGGAGACTTTTAATAAATAAATATTAGACCCCAATAATATACCGAGTAATATACCAAATCTAACGTAAAAAAGTAATAATTTGAAACCTGTATAAATCTTTCATGTTTTATCATAAATATTTGAAGATTGCAAGGTTCTTTGGATGGACAAAACCGAGGAGAAAACGCACTATCAAATTTGACATTACTATTACCCAAGCTATTACCTATTATGACACTTTTATACCTATAGTGATATTTTACCGTGGTATCTAGTTTCAGTTTATCAAAATAGGTAGATTCTATTTTGATAAACTGGATATTCAAAGGTTTTTGCTTTGAAATTTCGTTTTCCTTTAACAAAAATCGAATGAGGCACGTCTAAAGGCTGTTCATGACTTGCAGCCTTGTTTTAGCCGGAAGCTCTTAAATATTATTTTTGTCATACGCTCCCAAAAATAGCTATTTTACGGACTCATTTGAGTCCGTAAAATGCTTCTTTTTAGGCCTAGTCCCTAAAAGTCGCCATGGCAACTTTTACGGACTATTCCAAAATTCCTGAATATGTCTAAATGTCAAAAAATTCGAATGACATGACAAAATTGTCAAATAGTTGCTACGATATCAAATTCTAAGCTTACTTTGTCGTACATTATGATTTCAAAAATTATGGTAAATTTGCAAATTTAGGCGTTCTGAAGAATTGCAAAAAACGTATAAATGAAAATTAAATTTTGGGAGCGTATGACAAAAAATAGTGTTTGTCACACGTACCTAAATGGAATTTTTCAGGACGAATCATTGCTGTTTCCGGACTAGGAGTTAGCCGAGTCCGGAATAGCAGATGAGTCCTGAAAAACTTCATTTAGTCCGAAAAACTTCATTTAGGTACTTGTAACAAAAATAACTATTATGTAGGTATGCAGAAAAAGGTAAGTAAACAGCAATTTCATATTTGATTTAAAAAAAAATTGAGTAATACACATTATCAGTCATGATAGTCGTGCTTAAAGTAATATCAGCTTGTAGGAGGTATTGTATTAGGCCAATTACGTTTCAAACTACATATATAAAAAAGATAAATTTACAAAACACAAGTTTTTGTTATATTTTTTCGAGATTTTTGCATCTAAAATGTCTACTTAACTGTGAAATTTTAAAAGAAATTGCACATTTCAATATACGCCTGTAAATAAGTTAAGACCACTTTTGATGACGTCACGCGTAAGCCGTCTGGCCTTGTTGTAGGAGGTATTGCCTAGGCGCACGGTGTGCACCTGGCGATCCCTCAAAAATGCAACGACGGTTGAAAGCTGTGAGATGAAGGATAATAATAACAATAATATAATACTCGAAAAATGCACACACAATGCACAAATCGTGTAGCCTATTTTTAATAAGTAATTGAAATTAATATGACAATAATTAAACTTTTTTATTGAAAAAAATAATATATTTAAGTACAAATAGAATTCTTCGTAATCAAGAATGTGCATGATTTTCGTTGGTATTTGTCTAGTTGTTATTTCACTTTATGAAATATACACCTGATCTGGGACATATACCTACTTGAAAATGAGTGTGACAAATTGTATTACTAACGTCATTGCCTTTAAATCCATAAACAATGGTAACGTCATATTAGGAGAATTTTCGCATTCAAATGTCTTGCCCGAGAAGAACAACCGTCTATTCTTCTCGGGTATAGCTACATATCCTCATTTATGATTTTTTTTTCAATTTTTAGCGTAAAAAATACTGCAACTGCATCCGCAATTTTGTTTCGTTTAACGTAATCTTAACATTGAACTTAAAGAAGCTTCAAAACCGACACCAGACCCAGTTAATAATAATAATTTGTAAATTTAGAGGGTTTGAGCGAAAGTTGCCCCAACAATTGCTAAAGTGCATTTTTGCGTATAAGTTTTTCAACTCTTATGTCATGAAACTGATTATTACCTTAACAAATAATGAATTTCATGCTAAAAAATGTTTTCCTAAAATATTGTTTTATGAACAGCTGTAAGTTCCTGGTGAGCAGATATCCGAAAAGCATTTCATTACAAAATAACATTGTATGGTGTGAAGTAACCCGAAATTTAAAATCTAAATATGGACAAGACTAACCTTCAATGGGGTTATCTTCATGATCTTCTGTATTCTCAGCATAATGAACTCTTTTACACATATACGATGAATTTGCGTTCGGATTTCTGTGTTCCATGATGAAAAAATGAAATGGGGATAGAGTAACAATTTGACACTATTTAATTTTGATGACTTGACAAACCAATACCTGTAAAATATGTCATATCTAAAAGTAAGTGCAAACCGTTATTGTTTATATGATAATGATATCGGTGTAAATAGGTAAAATTAATGTGTATTAATATTTTTGTTGCCATTATAAAATCAGTGGCGTGTCCAGGGGAGAGGGGCTAGGGGTGCAAGTTTCCCTATTTTCAATTTAATCTCAGAATACGCGGCACTACCGGATTCGTCTAGAACACTTTGTAATAACTTTACTGATTGGTTCTCAAGTCTTTTTTAACTCATTTCATATTGCAATATTTATAAAAGCTAATCAAAATTCAATTTACCATAACTATCTAGCCGAAAACCTTTAATATCGCTCCCCAAATGGAATAAAGTTCTAATCATTTCGTCGATGTGAATACACTTTTGAAAGTTTCTTCCCAAGGAGCAAGGTCTCTAAAATTGCCAAGTACAGAACATCCAGTCATTCATTTCGGCGTTCGTCTGCACATTATTCATCACCATCATCAACCAGCAATTTAAGTCCACTGCTGGAGATATGCCTCCCGCAAATATTTCATTAGCGTCGATCTTTTTCCGCTTGTATCCAATTCCCTTGTGACCGCTTTAGGTCGTCCTCTACATCGATAAACTTCTTGCCTAATTCTCCACTCCACTCTTGTCCATCGTCCGTCACTTAAGTTTTCGACATTAATGTTTCTGTCCCATAAGTCGTTACTGGAAAAGTAATATCAACCCCGAACACGTTCATGAGTCCATCAAACACTGTCCAGGTGGAGCCACTCCTTTTATAGATTTACACCTTTGGTTCTTGAGTTGTCTCGGTTTAACCGAATGTCATGCCCCA
>MU187700.1:57095-68549 GCA_016904865.1 Pissodes strobi | reverse complement strand
ATATATAATTTACGTTCCAAATTTGCAATTATACAAAATCAATTGTTTACTTTCTTATCGAGTAAAAGTCCAATTTCTTTTTTGTAATAACTTTAAAAGTAGCGCGTGTCCCCAGTTTCAACCTCTTAACATACTTCTGTAAACATGCTTGTTTAATATTAAAGATCTTCGATAACCGGTATAGTTTCTTATAATCAGTCGTGATATAGTTATTTCTTAATTTACATCATGGCGAGTAAAAGACGATGTTTCGTTCTTGTGAAATTAGTGCTGTTGAATCTTGTGAATTGTGATATTTTGTCGATTGAAAAAGTGACGAAATTTCATGACATTAAAAAGAACGGTTCAAGTAATCTGCAGAGAGCGGCAGGTGATGCAGATTTACAGATTTCAAATAGTGCAAAGGATTTCAATAATATGGTTAGAAGTGAACACCATGCACTAAAGAAAATTCTTCCCCTATTCAAAGTGAGTGAATTTAAAACGTTTAATATTGATTCTAATAACCAGACCCTCATATCTGGAAATAGGGAGAAAATTTATTCGAAAGAAAATAGTGACAGAGATGGCACAAATACTATCACGGAAATATCGTCTTCGCCGCCAGTATTAGATGCACTCCCATTCAATATTGGAAATATCAAGAAGCAACAGAGTTCCACAAAAGAAAGTTTAAGAATATCGTTTTTACCGCCTTTATTTATTACACCTTCTTTTGATAGTTCCAATCTCAAAACGCCTTCTCAAGTGAATACCAAAGATTCCACTGAATTCAATGTACAAAAGCCCCCCTGGCCGCCAGGGCCGGTGCCAAACATATTTCCTTTCAACATTGGAATCCAGCAAAAAAATATTACAACAAACATCACTGGTTTCGATATTCTGAAAGTTTGGCCAAAACTACCGGATATGTTTCCTTTTAACATTGCCAATAACAAAAATAAATCTGTTAGTACTGAAATCGATAAGACAAAGCCAAATTATCCCAGCTTGATCCCCACTTTTTCATTTAACCTCAAAAACATTTCGAAAGAACCTGGAAATACTTTTGGAACATTTCTTAGATTATTTGTGCCAGTGCAAACTGTGAGTAAATTTCCTCCAGTTATCGAATTTGTCGTTCAGAAGATTCAATCATCTCAGTCAAATTATATCTATGAAGATTTAAGCAGACCTGCCACTTATGACAAACCTGGATATACATTGTCTCCAGGAGATCAAGTTTTCTTTAATTTGGCTCCTGATTCTACCACTGAGCCAATTATCCCAAATAATGCAGACGCGAAGAGACCAAATCCTAGCAATTTTGATTATGAGGAAATTGCTAGTAGTACTGAAGCATTATTCGAAATTATCAAAAATTCTAGCACCATCAAAAATGGAAGTTGCCATAATATAACTGCACGTACAAAGGAAAATTCATCTTATAACGAGTGCGATATGGAAATTGCTTCTACAGCAGATGAAACCACAAGCAGTTTAGCACCAAGCAGTGACCCTACTGATGTCATTTTAGAGGATGTGCTCACATCTACGTCGAAAAATGAAGCTGCTAATAAAATTCCTAACCTGATAAATAAAAGTAACGAAAGTGTTTCTGATTCACATTTTGGCCTACCAAATATTGTCTATTTTAAAAGAAGCATCATCGAGCAAAATAATAGTCAAAGGGACTTGGAAAAAATAGTAGAGTTAAAAAATATCACCGATTTAAGCGCTGTAACCACAATGAAACCAGAGGTACAAAATTGTACAAAATTTTATAAGGAAGAGGGAACTAAAGATAATTCTATTGCTTCTGACACTAAGTTATCTCTAAATTTAAATCATAATGAAAATCCACCTGATAAAATTAGTGACAGTTATCGGTTGCCAAATTTGATTTACATGAAGAAAAGGACGGATGCTCAAAATCATACTGCTGAAGCAACGAGAATTTCAAAGAGACGTTCGAAGTCCGCTGCATTTGATCATTACCGATCTGAAGGTATTGACACTAGAAAGCCAACTGTAATAACCGATACTCCCAATATGATAGAGGATAATTTAGCGGCTAAGGTGAATGAAACAACCAATTATGGATTACCAAGCGTTGTTTACGATGTGGAAATGAACAATTATCATATAAATAACACCTCCAGCTTTAAAAAGAAAGGTGGAACCAAGTATCCTGTACATGGTACTCATGGGACTCCTAATGTAGTGTTTTTAGGGCGAAGTGAAACAGAAACCTTAGAAGATTAAATTATGTCCAATGATAGGTAATTTTGTGAAAATATGAAGTTATGGAATGGAAACCTTAAGGGTAAGTAATGAATTATATCAGTTACTCGATCTGAAAATTTTGCAGCCTTTTATATGTATATTAAATGACGTTTTTAATATATTTTTATGTGCCTGTTTTAATTTTAATTTTTTAATAACGCTTTAAAGATAAGAGACTATTCAAATGGTTTTCTGTCTAAATAGAATTTCAGATTATTATTTCTAGTTTGGGTTAGCAATTAAGAAAGCTAAACAGACTAATTTAAAGTTTGATAAAGATCTGTTCCTTGAAAAGGAAACAATCTCAAGCAATGGCCAATCGCTGGTGAATTGGGTTAAAGTTAAATACCAATTTATGTGTTTGTTATATTGTATTTATTTATTTATTTACATTAAAATTACAATAAATTCGGCAGGATTACATTAAACGAAACATAACTATGGATATACTTTAGTTAACAACTCATAACCATCCATGAATATTATACACAGTTCTAATACATTCAAATAGATATTTTCTCACATTTTATAGTTTTGTCCTGAAACATAGATGAAAGCTAGATCTTAGAATAAAGAGCATTACTAAGTAGTTAATGTCCTTTTTTTCGTGCTAGTGCACTAAGCACTCTTGCACTGTCTTGGTCCATGTGTTGTAGAGTTATTGAGTTATGCTTCGACTTGGTTCCTGGGATGTCATTGGGATTTGTCTTCGTTGGTAATGGTGCCTTGGTGCCGATTAGTGAAGCAGCGAGTGTTGTTTGTTTTGCGATTTTGAGCAGACGAGAGAATTGCTGTAGACACCTAGGCGAGGCTGATCGATTTGGATTATGCAGATTTCTCCGCAAGTCCAAATCGATCACCCCATGAAAGAACTGCACGTGATACGCAGGGTGTTACCCCCTGACTCTACTTCTACGCATGGAGCCCATACGGCGAGCTACTCCGTGCAGTCCCTTAATGCCTGTACAAACCCGTTTTTAGGCGGGAACCCGGCCTAGGGCATCAGCGATGCTCTCGTCCCCAGCTGTTACTGAATCATTCTAGTTTTGTTAGTGATTTTTGTGATTTAGGATTTTTGAGAGATTTTTTGAAAATTTTGATTTAAAATTTTTAAATTTTTTTTTTTAGATTTTGAGATTCTGATTTTCGAAAAAAAACGAACCTTTTTGAAATTTTGAAAATTTTGAGAGTTTTTGAAAATTTTGAAAATTTTTGTAAATTTTGAAATTTAGAAGATAGAATGATATTGATACTATTTTTTTGGATTTTTTAATTTTATCTTTGTGTATTGTGTGTGTGATTTAGTGTTCTGGTGGGAGTAGTAAACTTTTGTGTGCTGTTCTGTTTGGGTGTGTGACTCTACTGAATAGTGTTCTTATGACTGGATTTGTATGGTTGCGAACTTGTTCTAAGAATATTGTGTGTTTGCCTGCCAGATATGTGTTAATTGTGTCTACTTTGAGGTCGTTGTGAATGTCTGAATTGCGAACGTACCAATTTGTCTGAGTGTTTTGTTTTGGAATGGTTGTAGTTTTTTCTTGTTTGTTTTGCATGCATGTGTGTATACTATGGCTCCATATAGAATTTTGGGCTTTATTATCTGATTGTAGAGCATTAGTTTATTTTTTAATGACATTTTACTATTTCTATTAATTAATGGATAGAAAGCTTGTTTGGCTGTAATGCCTTCGTGTACTTTTGCTTGTATGTGCGTCTGAAAAGTGAGTTTACTATATAGGGTTACCCCTAGATATTTAAGAGAGTTTGACCATCTTATTACTGAGTTTTCAAGATTTAAATTTGGAATAGGTTTATTGCGTTTAGTTGTTATGAGCATGGCCTGTGTTTTATCTTCATTGATTTTAATATTCCAAGTTTCTGCCCATTCATATATGGAGTCTAAGTGTTGCTCTACGTGATTGAGTCTTGTGTGATTGTTGTTTGTTGAGAATATGCATGTGTCATTGTGCGTATATGGAGAGTTTAGTGTTTGGGTATGTAGGTATGTCTGTTGTGTATAATGTGTATAGTGTAGGCGACAAAGGAGAGCCTTGGGTAACGTGACCATTTATTTATTTTTTCAAAACGGGACAATCATGGGCGTAGACAGGGGGACCATGCCCCCCCCCCCCCCCTGAGAATTATTCAACCCTCATTTTGCAATATGCCATGCCCCTTTTTAAGAGTGTGCCGAATCCTTGGTTTTTTAAAAGATTTTATCGACTTTTGGGTAAAAATTGGGCGTGGCACCCCCAAAAATTTTCCGGCTTAGCCTTCCGCAACGGCTACCACTGCGGTCTTGTCTATGGTTCACACACCACCCCAAAAAAAATCTGTCTACGCCCATGGGCACACTTCAAAAAAGAACAAACTTGTTTTGAGGACTAGTTATTTTCAAGGCGTGCGTAGGTAGCACACCGATAAGTAGCATGAGCATTTTAAGATCCTTTACACAAATAGTGCACTATGTAAAAATCGACCTCTCCTATTGGTCGTATTACAATATGTCTTCGTGATTTCTGTCAAGAGCTCTCGTGGTGTAGAGGTTTAGACAACTGGGTCTCACCTGGACGACCCGGGTCCAAACCCCGTTTGCTTTTTTTATTTTGTTTTTAAGATTATGTTCCTAAACAGTTTTTTTCTTGATTTTGAGTATGTCTTGGGTTAGTTTGGGTTAGCACTTGGTTAGTTTCCTTTTCTTGAGCCCCCGTAGCGAGCGAAGCGAGCGGAGGGCCATGCGGATCAACCAATAGGAAAGGCCGATTTTTATATAGTGCACTATTTGTGTAAAGGATCTTATAACACGTAACATGATACAAATACTTTGTATCATGGTAGGTAGATAGAGAGGGTAACGGAGCGTTGCTAAACCTACCAATTTATTGTTTAAAACTGAATTATGTTGTTAATTTACTTTAGTAACAAAAAGTTTAAGTAATTTTATTTTGTTTAGAGTGCATATTACGTTGGTGACTCGCTCAACTTGCGGTCTGCGGTCTATTTTCTATTGACTTCGGCCGCTTTCTGAAAACGGGACATTTTAGCGTGCCGAGACTTTCTTTGGGTACAACGGGACAGCAGGTCAAATAACGGGACTGTCCCGTTGAAAACGGGACGTATGGTCACGTTAGCCTTGGGGAACTCCTGCCTCTATGCGCCTTGTGGTGGATAGTGCTGTGTTTATTTGTGTAGTGAAGGATCTGCGTTTGAGGAATGATGCTATGAGTTGAGTTAGTGGCGGTGGTATATTGTATTGTCTGTCTAGTTTATGTATGAGTCCTTCATGCCACACTTTGTCAAAGGCTTTTTCGACGTCAAGGACTACAACTCCGGTCGATGCCCGTCTTTGTAGTCCTCTAATCGCCTCCTCAACAAGTCTGGCAAGTTGGAGCTCGATGTTGTGCTGTTTTATGATCCCAGATTGTTCACCTGGGATCAGATTGTTTTGTGTTATGTGTGTGCTCAATCTCTCCAACATAACCTTCTCCGTCAGCTTGCTCAGTGATGAGAGCAAGCTAATAGGTCGCCAGTTTTGAGAAAAGATCAAATTTTTGTGAGGTTTTGGAATGAGAATTATTTTTGCTTTTTTCCAAGATTTTGGAAAGTGTTTTAGTGATAGTATTGTGTATCGGGAATTAGAGTAAGGCTGTTTCTGGTAAGTTTTTTAGTGCTCTGTTTGGTATGTTGACGTGGGCGCTTTTTTCGGGTTTAATTACGCAATAATTTGCGCAATTTCTGGGATGTTGGTTGGTCGTGTTTCGTCGTCTTGGTGTTCGTTTTCGTAAGTTAGTATTTCTCTGTAGTTTCTCTCTATGGTTGCCTCGTGATCTATATCCTGGGCCCCATCGCCTAAGGTAAATTGCGATTCCAGCGAGTCTGCGAAGGCCTCAGCCTTCTTTTCGCTGGAATACACCATTCCTCTCAGTCCATGGATATTAGGATGTGCCACTTTGTTGCGACCTAGCATCGATTTGGCAATTTTCCTTAGAGAGTTGTTTTGTGGGTTGATTGTAGTGATGTATTCAGTCAATGAGTTGTTTTTGTGAGTTTTTATGTCTGTTTTGATTGTATTCGTGAGTCTGTTTGCTTGTGTGTTTAAGTCTGGGTTGTTTGTTAGTTTGGCTCGTCGTTTTAGCCTGTTTCGGAGCCTTATGTTGTCTTTTATGTTTTGTGGAAGCGAGTATGGGTTGTTTTGTTTTGTGTGTACAGTTTTTGTGGCTGCGTTTATGGCTGCTTGTATCTCCTCAGTGAATCTAGCAACTTCGTTGTCTAGTTCCGCTTTGGACTTGGAGGCGATGTATGGTAAGTTGTGCATGTTTTGTGTTAAGTGTTCTTTGAATATGTTCCAGTGTATGAATTGTTGTATATTTGCTTGTTTGTGTTCGTATATGTTGTTATTGTGATGGCAATAGGAGAATGATCTGATGAGGATAAATCCTCCAAATTGTCAATCACAACGTTGTGTGCGATGTTTTGAGTAAGTGCTATGTCTAGAATGTCTGAGCGTTCGTGATGGGTGAGTGGGTTCGAGTGGTGCGTGTACTGTGAAGTGCAGTTCTTGCGAAGCTCTTAGCAATGCAGTGCCACCTGTATTAGTGGCCCTGCATCCCCAAGATCTATGTTTGCAGTTGAAATCTCCTGCTGCCAGAACTGGTAGTGTGTAGTTGAAGAGATTTGTGGTTTCGTCTAGTGGTAAGTAGTTAGTTTGTGGTGACTTGTATACTGAATGAACGACAATGTCTCCGTCAGTTAGACCGACTTTGATGCTTGTCACCTCCAGTATGTCTGACTGTGGTGGTTGTATTGCGTCCTGTGTGATGTTGTTTTTTACAAAAATGGCAGTGCCGCCCCCATTTCTGTAGATTGTGTAGTTTTTGATGTGTAATCTTATTTATGGGCGTAAGAATGTTTTCTGTGCGAGTGCAATATCTATGTTATTTTCAGTCAGGTAGTCTGCAAACTCGTGTCTTTTGGGGTAAAGAGAGTTCGCGTTCCAACTGACTAAAAATAGGTATTTCGGTTTATTAGCCATTGAAATTGGCGAATAATTTCAATGTCGGATTTTTGTTGATGATATCTGAAATTTTATTCAGTTTTGCTACTATGTCTTGTTCAGACATAGTTAGAAGAGCAATTAATCCGTTTGCTTGCGGCATTGCACTCGTTTGGGAGTTTGTGTTTGTGTTTTTGTTTGTGGGTGTTGTTTGTGTGGGTTTTGGAGCTTGTTGTTGTTGTTGTTGTTGCGGTTTTGTGACTTGTGCGAATGATATGTTTGTGTTAACAGGCCGTGTTTGTGGCGGAGATTTTTTTAAATTTGGGTTTTTCGGGCACATAGAGCATTACTAAGAAGCATCCTTGACGATTTATTGCTTTCTCGATATACATCTGGGGGATACCCCGTTATTCTTCCCAGGGCCGATGCCGCCGGCAGATGCCACCCGGGTGCAAGAACTAAATCATAAATAAATATTAAGGAGGAATAGACTGAACTCTACTGTACTCCAGACTTTACCCGAATGAGCGTCACATATCCGAGCGTACCGGCTCAATCTTATTCATTCACTACCTATGCCGAAGAAACTATGCTGAACGCGCGTAAACAAGTTTTCGCTTCAATTATTTTCATAAGCCGGGAGTAGAATCTCCCATTGTTGTTTGTTAGTATCTATTTTTTTTAACAGTATATACTATGTTGGGGTTTGGAACCTTCGGCAAAATGCACTAAAACGGAGTTTTATCCACAATACTGAAACAGAAGTATTGCACTCGACACGCATTTCGCTAACAATGTTAGCATCACCAGGAGATGATTAAAAAGTTTTAATCATCTCCTGATGATGCTTACATGGTTAGCGAAACTCGTGTCGAGTGCAATAATTCGGTTTCGGTATTGTGGATAAAACTCAGTTTTAGCACCGTACATTACGTTCGGTGGTTTTAGTTACTTAACAGTATATGATAGCTTTTCTATTGAATCGGAACAGGTACTTAATTTTTAGAGTGACAAATTTAAAAAGGTTTAAATTGTTGTAAGGCAATTTATTTAACACGCTTATGATGTGCCACAAGACACTCTTCGCGTTTGAGGTTATAAGGGTGGATGCCATCTTCTCGTAGAGGTTTAAGTGACACGGGCGGAAATCCTCTATAAGCTATAAGTGTCCCACTGAAAATTAAAATTAACTTGTCTGAGTGATTTTTTGATTAACCTGTGTTCTTGATTTTGGCTCAATCAAGAACGCAGGTAAAAAAGTTGTTAGAGAAACTAGAACAATTTTCTGTCAAATATTACACACAGCAATAAATACATTAATATATTGTAACTTTCAGGAAATTATGTTTGTTCTATTTATTAGAATTTACTTTTTAATATTGACTTTTTCACCTAGGCGTTTTTATGCAAATTTATTATTTACTCAAACAATTTGCTATGGCAATAATACAAACCTAGTTAGCAGAACTATAATAGTGTTTTGCCGTCAAGGTGCAAGTGTAAGTTATACAAAATTTTATGGTTGGAACCACATGTATTTTCAATGAAGAGTTTTAGCAACACTGTTCTTGTCGTAACCTTTGACCGCTAGTTATGTAGATTGTCCAACAACATCTTTGAAACGATTGGTGATATGAGCATGATCGGAAACACCAACCCATTTTTAAAGAACCATACAAAATAAAAAATTTTACACCTCCTAGCGACCATTATCATTCTGATAGAGACCGGTTTTTCGATTTTATCTATCGGCTACCAGGCTTAATTTTCTAGGGGTCGTAGGTTCCAACACAAAAGACTCTGATACAGTCAAAAGTAGAATCTATAGTTCGTTCTCGGTTGAGTCAGCCAGTGTCCGGTCGCGGCTCTCTTGTCCCAATTTTGGGTAGCACGTGGCGACTGTGCAGGGACCGATCACATGGTCTCCGCGAGGAAGAATCGGATGTCCTGGCCTGCGTCATCTATCCCGTTCAGAGTTTTAGCCAGTGAAAGTACCCATTCACACCGGTATCCAGGCCGGGGGAGCCGGATGTTCCAGTGGGACCATATTTATCTGGGCCCGCAATAGCTTATAGTTTTGTGCAAAAGTCGGGAATGGCCAGGGGCACAGGCCCGTCTTACTGGAGGTTCCTACCAAATAGGCCCCTCAAAATGGAATAACGTGTAACGCAAGCAGAAAGGTAGATCTGCCTCTGCCTAAGCGCCGGAAGAGAGGTGTGCTGGCGGATTGCCTTGCAGCAAAGCCAGCCGCTCCCCGAAAGAGGGACACTAGAAACAAGCAACCTTTAGGCGGTATGTGACCAGTATGACTGTGACATTAGCGGTTACAAACAGCTTGCGAAACACATTCCCACTCCTGACGTTGTATAATGTTTACATTTGAATTGTTTTTTCACTTCAGGCAATGTCCTTCGATCGCTCCGGGGCGCAATCAAACAAAACAAACCCAAATTTTAAAAAATTAAATAAATATAACCTTAAAAATATGTGAAAAACACGGGAATCGAACCCGGGCGATTCCAAACGCAAGCACAAAATCTGACCACTGCACGACCAGACCTGCTGAAAGCAATTTACTGGACCGTAAACACATCTGTTTGTCACAATTTTGTTTGTGAAGTGCGCAAGCCCAGGACTCGCCAAGTGTCGGAATGTGTATCGCAATCGTAAGCTGTCTAGATCATCTGTTGACTGTGACTGTTTCGCTGTCTCTGCCGGCTGTACCATGACAGCATGGTCGGGTTGATCGTCGAACTTCGAGGAACACAATAATAATAATAAAGCCAATACCGTTGGCTGAGTCAGTCAACGCCAATACGAATCGAATGAGCTATATATGACCAATTACGATGCATTTTCAAGAAGGCAGAATAAGATTTGATATTTGATTTCTATTTTGAGAAATGAAGAAACACATGGTTCCTCTCCTGATATTTTATTTGCAATCTTATTGCTTTTTATCTGATTTTTTTTTCGTTTTCGATTTTACACCGAAAATTGGTTTCGGTTTTCGTCAGAAAAGGAACTTTATTCCGAATTTCGTTTTCGGATACAGTTTTCGACCGAAAAAGATCTTTATATAATCTTCTAAATAATTCATTAAGGTCCTGGCCACGCAAATTGATGGATCATCTTGACAGAAAGGAATAGTTAAAGTAGGTTGAGTTTTATTTTTGCTAGACGTTTTTATCCGTTTGGGAATTTTGATTTCTATTTATCCGCAATCCTCACTATATCTGAGCAATTTATTGAATTTATTGTTTTAACGCGCTGCCCTGTAACCAATATCAATAAAGTTGCTAACTTAGTAGTGTCTCCAAGGATTTATCTTCGTCAGAAATAGATTTTTTAAATACCTCTGGACCGCAATAGGGTTCCAACCTTCCCAAATATTCTCATATTTGGCTCGGTTCGGCCTTAAGGGATAAACACTTTTCAATACGAAATTCTTGGCCTAAGTCTGGGCCTGAAATGTATGCTACTGCTGACCTATACGAATTTAACGAGCTATATGAGACACTTTTTTATACTGAATTGACAGATATTTTAAAAGCAACTAAACTGTAGGCGAAAAAATATTGGTATTTCTATTGCTACAAAAATTCCTGCATGATTGAGGCAAGACATATTTCAAGGGAGACCTGCGATACTTCGCCTCTCTCTTTAGTGTTCGCAAGATAACACTCTCCTGCTGCCAGAGAAAGTGACTTCCAATGCGGGTGAGGTGTTCTGTTAAAAGACAACAAATTTTTATTCAATTTAATATCTGCCTGCTCTTTCGTGGAAAAAACTAGGTTTTTTAGAGCAAACTTTTGTTCAAGACAAGCCTTTAAAAGCAATTCATCCCTTACATTGTTTCCACCCCAATATAATTTTTTTTTTCTTCAAACGTCAGTAAATCCGTCAATACTCGACTGTGTAGGCGGCCGTGAAGTTTCGTTTTTCCTCCGCCGGAGCTTTACTTTTCACTTTTCCGCCGGCGGAGGTAAAAGTGTTGTCATAGCAACATAGATACAACACAAACAGACAACAAAATAAGCGTCAACAACTCAAGATTTATTAAACTACAATTTGTATTTATCTGCACTCAATTTGTGACTGCATTTCTAAAAATCACTAATTTAGGAACAAATTGGTTATTATTTAATCGAACTTACTCAATAACTGCTTATCAATACGGAATTAAAACGCAATCG
>MU187700.1:29700-42349 GCA_016904865.1 Pissodes strobi | reverse complement strand
ATACAAATTGTAGTTTAATAAATCTTGAGTTGTTGACGCTTATTTTGTTGTCTGTTTGTATTGTATCTATGTTGCTATGACAACACTTTTACCTCCGCCGGCGGAAAAGTGAAAAGTAAAGCTCCGGCGGAGGAAAAACGAAACTTCACGGCCGCCTACACAGTCGAGTAATGACGGATTTACTGACGTTTGAAGAAAAAAATACATATTGGAGCCGGACACTGAAGAATATTTGATTGTCTTAATGAAGAATTGGGCAGCTAAAATTAGAAGAAGAAAAGTTAATAAGTATAAGGAGGCCGTAATAAAAAACCATCTGAAATGTCAACCCAAAATTAATGCATTTTAATGAATACATGAATATGGAAGGAAAATAGATCCTTTCACTGACATTGCTTTCAAACTTGCAAGAGATGCTCGAAATGCTGCAGCAGAAGTTTTTAAAAATGGTGAAAATTTGGTATCAAAATACACCGGAATGCTTCTAGAAAAAAAAATTCTTGTCGTTTCTTATGAGCTTGCTTGGCGTGGTGGAGAAGCTGTAAATGGTTTATTGAAATGTTTTAAGTAAGATGGATTAAACCGTGTGGATCCTATCTTCACAAAATCTGCTTAAGGTGGAGCTTGACAATTAATAGACAGTAAATAGTTGGTTCTTCAAAATAAGGTAAATCCAGATATGTGCCTTCGTAGACTTCTTAAAAAAACTAGTGTCTAAACGAGGCGCTAACAATAAAATGGACAGATTTTTTGACACCGAATCCTGAGTGGTGCTATATGGTTCACAGATTGGCCGATTGGTAGAAACGAAATTTCAAGATTGTTAGCAAAATCGGCTAAAAAGGCGGGCATAACGCCAAATGAAAATGTTAAGCATGCCAATCATTCGCACAGATCATCAGCACTAAGCCAGTTATCAAAAATGGTAGTATTAGCGTCGCAAGTATTAAAAATGAATGTAAGTTTCATCAAACTCTATCTGCAATTAGATTCGTGGTTCCACAACCCACTTATGACGAAAATGAGACACGTTGGAACTTCAGTCAAAACACAGAATGATGCCTATACTCTGGAGAATGTAGCGTTTAGGCAACCCTCATCATCTTCAGACCTTCAGCCTTCAGATTCAAAAAAGATGCTCTGTTTATAATAACTACAACGTACAACAACTGCGTATTTAATTGCTAGAACTTTAATAATAAGTAACACCGTTCTGTTTGTTGAATTTAATAAACAGCTTCACAGTAGGAATATATGGACATGATAGTGCTTCCAGGATCAAAATATTCCGGAGGTAAACTCCCCGGCCATTCGGATCTCCGGGCGCTGGGTGGCCCTGGGAGCCCTTCATTCCGCATTTCACAGACAGCAAAGATACCGAACCAATTTAGAATAGATTTCTGCAACATAAGAGGCCTAAATACAAACATAAATTCGGTACACCAACATCTACAAGCAAATAGACCACACATATTGGTCCTTACAGAAACACAAGTATGTTCCACAACAACAACAGTGAACTACCTCTATCCTGGTTACGACTTACATACCCGATTTAGATATAAGTTCGGAATATGCCTTTTTGTCCGAAGCGACCTCTCATGTCACCGCGAGGAAACACTCGAACCGAACAACCTTGACGTCATGTGGCTCAAGTTCACCGCCAAGGGATTAACCAAGTTTATATGTTGTCTCTATCGCCCTCCGAGCGATAGAGCCTACCAAAGCTTTTTCTCAACACTAGCTACCACCTTTGACTCAATACAGGTCGATCACCCCAGTTCAGAAATAATCGTTCTGGGAGACTTCAATGCCCACAACACCAACTGGCTCAAACATCACAACAAGACCGACAACGAAGGTAGAGAGGCTGAAGCATTTGCCATCAGCTGCGGGCTTACTCAACTTGTAGACGAACCAACTCGAATCTCAGAGAGGGGCGAATTCGCCGCCCTCCTGGATCTTTTTCTGACCACCAATCCTGACCAGTACAAGGTTACAGTTGGTCCGCCATTAGGTACCTCCGACCACAAACTTATTACAACGGTTTGTGAATTGCCACTCATACAGAAGGATCCACCATTGCCTCGCAAAATCTGGCATTACAATTCTGCAAACTGGGACGATCTGAGGCAGTTTTACCTAGATTTTCCTTAGCTCGACGTCTGCTTTGCCACTGACGACCCGTCAGACTGCTGCGAAGAGATCATGCAAGTAATCTCCTCAGGAATGGAAGCATACATCCCAAATTCCATCAAGTTACCATCAAAAGGAAAGCCTTGGTTCGACAAAAGATGCGAAAGAGCTGTAGGAAGGAAACAGCAAGCCTATAAGTACTGGCAGCAAAATCAGACCGCTGTAAATCGCAATTATTTTATCGAAGCGAGAAACGAGTGCAAGGGTGTGATCGACGAAACTAAGGACAAACACAATCAAAGGATCAGGAATAAACTTTTGCAATGCCCCAGTGGCTCCAGGAATTTCTGGTCGGTAGCAAAGGTACTAAGTAACAACTTTACAAAAACGTCTCTCCCACCTTTGACGGACGAACGTGGCATCACGGCGACTACAGCCAAGGAAAAAGCAAACATGCTCGCCAAAATGTTTTCATCGCACTCTACCTTAGACGTGCCCCAAAGCAAGACTCTCCCCACTATACCGAACATCAACACCACCATGGCAGAAGTCAAGTTTTCTCATCGTGATATTCGCAAAATCCTTAAAGAACTAGATACGCAAAAGGCATCAGGACCGGACGGAATACCTGCCATCGTGCTAAAGAACTGCGCCAACAAACTAACACCTGTTTTTTCCAGGCTTTTTTCTCTTTCTTACAGAAAAGGGATTTACCCATCCTCTTGGAAAGTCGCTCGAGTGCAACCTGTTCCAAAAAAGGGCAAGAAAACCACGCCCTCAAACTATCGCCCGATTCCCTTGCTTCCAATAATCTCCAAAGTCATGGAACGTGTAGTCAACCAGCAACTACTCAAGTACCTCGAGAGCAACAGAATAATCAGCGATAATCAATACGGCTTTCGCAAAGAGAGATCGACAGGAGATATATTGGCCTATGTCACTCATATATGGAGTAGGGCAATTGAAAACTACGGAGAGTCTCGAGCGATTGCGTTGGATATTTCAAAGGCATTCGACAGAGTTTGGCATGGCGGACTGCTCAACAAACTGCCGTCCTTGGGACTGCCCGCCTCTCTCTGCAGCTGGCTGGCCAGTTTCCTTAAGAACCGATCCCTACATGTTGCAGTCGATGGACACATCTCGGACACATTCACCATCAACGCGGGCGTGCCTCAGGGCGCAATACTTTCACCAACTCTGTTCCTCATCTATATTAATGACCTGCTGATCGAAACGAATAATCCTGTTTACAGTTTTGCAGATGACAGTACTCTTGTCTCCCACTTTAGATCAGAAAAACCCTTACCAGCGACTGAGACTCATCACCGCAGACAGGAGCAGATTACAGCAATTAATCAAGACCTGGAGAAAGTTCAAACTTGGGGCGACCGAAATTTGGTCCAGTTCAATGCAGCAAAGACCCAAGCCGCAACGTTTACTAAGAGGGCCAATACAGCGGGCCCTGACATCATTATGGCAGGATCGACCATTTCTTCATCCTCGTCAATCGGGCTGCTGGGTGTCTCGGTCAACAGCAATATGTCATGGCATTACCATGTTGCTAACATCGCAAAATCAGCCTCCCAGAAGCTTGGTGTGCTATTTCGCAACAAAAAACTCTATACACCGCAGCAGTTGCTCTTGCTGTACAAAGCGCAAATAAGACCGTGCTTAGAATATTGCTCACATATCTGGGGTGCCGCACCAAAGCATACCCTAAAGCTGCTGGATTCCATTCAGAAGAGGGCTGTGCGTCTCGTCGGCGATCCGGAGTTGACCCGGAATCTGGATAGTCTGGAACATCGCAGACATGTGGCCGAGATATCTCTGTTTTACAGATACTTTCACGGCAGATGTTCCCAGGATTTGGCCCGCATAATCCCGCCGCTGGCAACTCCTGTCAGGCACTCCCGACAGACGACAGGAGCGCACCAGTTCGTCGTACAGCTAGAAACACCTAGAACATCGCTTTACCAGAACTCCTTTGTCTGGCGCACTGCATCACTGTGGAACTCACTTCCAGGACATCTGTTTCCCACTAATTACAACCTACAAATATTCAAGAACCGTGTCAATCAACATCTTCGCACACACACCGCTCGTCGAGCGCCCTAGGATCTACCTTTAGTGTGTGTGCCACTGCCATAAAAAAAAAAAAAAAAAAAAGCTGCATTATTTTCTTTTGACATTAAATAAAAAATTAATGTTTACATAGTGTTTTTTAATTATTACTGAGCCGTATTTAATTGTTAAAATATTGGTCTTGACAGGTGAATAAAGTTATGGTTGTAATCATTCCGGAGTCACACCAGCACCAAAAAAGATACCATTTTAAAATTTATGAGATGTAAAAGCATTGCAATTCCGGTAAAATCTGAGTTACTTAAAATTATAAAAACATATAATATTAAAAATTAATATGTCATACATGAACCCTATTGCGACTACCGCCTTATTATCACATTATTAACCCTATAGGGCCCCATATGGGCTATGGTAAAAAGGCAACTTAACATGTCGCCAACATCTAATGAAGTCGTACTCGATACTTTTCATACCGCAAATAATAAGCGAGATTAGCAACGATGAACGGAAAAACTGTGTGGCGCATGTTATTAAAAATGAAGATCAACACCTCAGTAGCTCCTTTTATTATTCAGACTGGATATGATTCGAATCCTCATCTCGATTCTGACAGTTACCGTTCTTCATAGTTCAAGTAGTTTTAAAGCTATATAAACTTTTTTGTTTTGTAAATATTAAATATAACTTTAAAACTTTTCTGGTGTAATCTACAATCCCAATTCTGTGAAAGTGCCTACCTTTTTAGAACTATAAGTGGTAAAAATATTTAAAGTGACTCTTGAAGTAACTCTTAAAGAAATGACCGAAATAACCCATCAAATAACTCTGACGGCTGAAAAACCGAATCAAAAATGTTAAACATTTTCTTAAACACAAAACCATATTAAAATTCAGACCTGACATGCTAAAGTTTTCCATTTATTAATGCCAAAATTGCCAAATATTAATAATTCAAATTTAGGTATATTACATTGTTTAGTTTTCATACTCTCTGCTTTCCCAAGTCGACCACTGATATATAATGTCTTTTTTTGTAATTTTAATACTATCTACAAACTAAAACATTTCCTCATAATCAATATCAACCTTGGTCATTTTTAAAATCTTACCACCTTATGCACCTCTGGCAAATAATTATCTATTTATTTGATTTTAAACCATATTATCTTTAGCTTAATACCCGCTTTCCATAGGGAAGTTAATAATGTTTAGATATTTAGTTCAAATCAATTAAAACCTCATGCAAATATAACCTAAAATTAGAAGTTATTTTCTTGATAAATCAGGAAAACGAAATAACACATAATTCGTACTACAAAAGATATTATAGGTCATCAATTTAAATACCTTTTATGTATGAGTCATATAATTCACCAACAACCCCAAATCAGAAAAAAGTTCTTGAATTAATTAAACTATCGAAAGTAAGAATTTATCCTGTCAACTGTATTATATTTTCCAGAAACAAAACAATTGTTCAATTTCTAATACGAGAAAATAATTTTTAAATAAGTTGAAGGACATACATTTTCGGACAGCTGAAAAGTAGGAAGCGATAATTTTTTTTAAAAGAGTTTACAATGAGTATGCTAATAGTGCAACAAACAACTGAAGTGATAAATGGACTTTCTTCAAATAATTAGATTCGACAACATAATTAATGAATGCATTCGTATGGTCAATCGGTTAGTATTCATGCTGAGCGCATATTGGTATCGAATTTACTTTCAAGGATTGTTAGATACGACATAGATAATTTCTTGCAGTGGTATATTGAAAGGATTTTTAAACTATACTATATTATTAGTATATCACGTTTCTAAATAAAATACATGCACACACATACCTATTCAATAAACACTGAATATTGGTAGCCTTTCTCTGTATAGCTGGCGCTTTGAAAAAAACTTTGATACTAATTCGTTAACGTAAGGAAATTTGTTTCTGATTTGCTCAGCTACTGTATCAATACCGCGAACTAATCATGTCACACGCAATCATTATATGATCTATATAACGATCGGAAAAATCAGTGGTTTCATAGACACAAACGTAATATATACCTAGGGACTAAAGTGGTATTTTTTATCCCAAGGCAAACAGTTTGTAGCCTGATCGAAGCGAGGGCTATAATTCGCTGAGGGATAAAAAAAACTTTAGTCCTGTGGTGAATAAGCTATTTTATGCACTTTGAAAAAATAATTACATAAACGAAAGAAAACCACCACTGGTACCTACTTTATGTATAAAATATCATAAACGTTGTTGTCTGGTTTTTATATTGTAGACACACCAAAATCCATCCAAAATCTTGGTGTGTTTTAATACGTTGCTATGACCAGTTAAAAAAATGTATATTAAAAAAGCCGCCGAAGAGGATATAAGTCAGCTGCTACCCCCAAAATATCGGCATCTATATGGGAAACAATATACAATATTACAAAATGGTTTGAAGATGAAGCGTGAAGAGGTTCACAGAAGAAAAGGTGCTATTGGCATATTTTTTGAAGTGTCCAAGAAACTCAAGGCCTCGCCGTTGTGGAGCCAGTATTCCATGATAAAAGTCACGATGATTCTAGAGACCAATGCCGATATTAGCAAGTACAGTAAACTTACCGCATTTTTAAAAAGGAAAAATGATGGTTATAAACCGAAGGAGTCAATGATTCTGGACTTACATAACATCAAAGAATTTCTACAAAAAGCTTCACATGAAGACTTTTTAATGAATAAAGTAGCTAATTACCATCAATTTTGTATTACAAAATTGAGTAATTAGCGATAATTTTGCTACAGGTGGCCCAAACTATGGGTGTAGCTGGGGCCTGTCGGGGGAAGGAGCTGTGCCAGTTAGATTGTAGTGATGTCTTGAATCATGGACATTTTTTTCTGGTACGGGACACAAAAAAACACAAAGACCGCTCCTTTGTGGTTAAAAGATCCACTGAAAACTTTACAGATGATGTGGTAGAATCGGTGAAAAAATATATTGCTCTAAGACCACCTACACAGCATACGAGATTTTTTGCATTTGTATACGTTTATTTTAATACATACATTTTTAAAATAAATAATACTATATTCTCTAGATAGGAAAATAGTCACTTAGCACCTTCTGCACTAAAAAAAGTAAGATCCGACATGAACTTATCTGAGTTTGACCGGAACGAGCCATGCTTACATCAGATATCCTCAACACCTGATGATTCAAATTTCATTTTTTAATAAATTATTAATGTATAATACGAAGGCATACAAGTACTCGGAGGAAAAACTATCATATCCTTCATCCTTCTGAAAAAGATATTGTTAAGGTATTTGGTCAACGCCCATGAAATGTATATGCCAATGAAACGTATATGGAACGTGCTAACGTATTAAGGTAATTGAATATTTTGAACACCTAACTCAAGATGGCAGGTGCGCCCTTACAATATTTACAATTCCCTGATATAAAAAGTAGTTACTTGCTACTGAAACAATTTTTATTCTGAATTACATATATTTTGTTTTGCTTCTATACATTATGTTGCATACTTTATTATCTGCTTTATGACCTCTCACTATATAAATTCTTAACACATATATAAACTGATCAGCTCGCAAAAAAAAACTCGAACATACATAAAATTGATGCACCTGAAAAAGTGAGTAAACCATATTAGATCCGTGGGTATTTGTTAAAATCAGCTTCGCTTTTTTGTACATTCCTAAATTTTAATATAAGTAATTCTTTATAAATAGTGAGTTGTAAGTTATTAGTTTCGAATATTTCCATTTTTATTACTATCTTAGAAAGCTCCGGGTATTAGAAGATTTAAATCGACCTCAACACCACCATAACTTGTTGGAGACGATGATACATCTGATTTCAAAATTATCCCTGTAAAATAACTAAATCTAAGTTAAACAAAATTATCCCTTCTATATAAAGCTAAACTAATCTTAAATATTTTTAGGTTTGTTCAAATGCCAGCTGCCATAAACCCCCAGCCATTCTACTACCAGCAGTTCATAACCCCTCAAAAAATATCAGACCAACAAACCCGAGGTCCATTTGAATTCATCGGTCAATGGATCCAGCAAACTCCATGGTTGCCAATTGAGATAAGTGTGCCAGACGTTTTCCAGAACATAGGCAATGGGATATCCCAAGCTACCAATGGTGTACAACAGTTGTCACAAAACGTTGGAAACGGAGTGTCGCAGTTTACCCAAAATGTTGGAACCGGAGTCTCGCAGTTTACCCAAAATGTTGGAAGTGGATTTAACCAGTTTACCCAAAATGTAGGTAATGGGTTTAACCAGTGGATGCAACAATTGGGTCAAAGGGTGCCGATTTTGGGGAATATCGTGGGGGTGGGGAATAGATTACCCTCAGATGCTAGTAATGGGCATCAACAAATCGTAGTAATGGTGCCTGTAAACTACCCTGGGGGGCAACAATTAGTATTAGAAGAGGCTCTGGAAGCCTTTCCATAATTAAGTAGATTCAAGACTGCAAAATAGTACCTTTGTGCCTTATTTGTTAGTTATTTATTTATTTTAGTTATTTATTATTTTATACTTAACGCGCATATATTATGCCACTTAGGTCTTTTTACGATAAAAATATAGCAGAATATTTATTTTGTATAATTAGGATTCTCATTTAAAGGGGATACCTTGTAACATAATGTTAATTTAATATAAAAAAAAACATAATAATTGAATAAAAAATATAGCAGAATATTTTTGTTTGTGTATTAGGACCGCAGTCAAAAAGGACACCTTGTAACCTATTGTTAATTTAATATAAAAAGAAGAATTTAAAGCTGTGTTTATGATGGAACATGCTCAAATACTCATTTGGAAGTGTTGTAGCAATGCCTCAATGAAGTGATCCAGTAAAAGAGCAAAAATTGAAAAATTTAAATTGAAAATTAGCTCAGATTGCAAACATATACTGCCGTCCAAAGCGAAAAGACCGTAACCGAAAAAAAATTGAAAATTGAGTTATTGTCTTATTTGGACTTCTAATGGACCAAACTATATCCTTAGAAATGCAGAACACTGCAGTTCAATTCTTACTATTTGTTTTTCAATATTTAAATTTACCGTAACTGCAAAATTGCTATGGTCTTCAAAGCGAAAATACCGTAACTACTCAATGCCAAGCGAAGAGACCGTATCGGGGCCGTCGACGCGTGCAGTTACGGTTTTTTCCCCTTGTAAACAGGACTTACCGTCTTTTCGCTTTGCAGGGGTGTTTACTGTCTGCCTTCGTTTCAAAGCGAGTGGACGCTTCGTTATATTCTCGCATTGTTTTTATGGTAGTGTAGTGTTTTAATTCAATTGAATTCGAAGGGGAATTAAAATCCGACTAGAAGCCTTATAAGATGTCCTTATTGTACAATAGATGTCAGCGTATACTAGCTTTGGTTAAACATGGAAATAATAAGAATAATCCGAGCAGAGATCATGCCAGCCATGATCTTAACAAAAGGCAGATTTCTTAAATAGATTGATTTAGTTGTTTAATTTAGTTTAGTTGAAGAAATATACAGGGTGTTGGCTTGAAGATGCTCACTATTGCTATCTCAGTTAATATTGAACCTACAAAGTCGGTTAAATTACCAAATTACTAGCAGTTTTTCCGCTGATTACGATGCTAAAATCAGAAAACAATTGCGCATCTAATTTACGAGGTATTTTTGGACATTGTCTTTTTTTAAATAGAACACCCTGTATATTTTTGCATATTTGGATTCCAGAAAAATTATAGGCACATTTTATTAATAATCTCCTTTACCTATCTTCAACGGCTTGTGAAATATCGACAGTTCAAAATCGAGCATTTTGTAAAATCTAAACGGCTGAAGAGAGGCTAAAATGCTATGACATTTTCTATCTTAGTTTTTCATAAGCTATCGTTTGACACAAAACTTACCTTTGTGAAATATAGAGCAAGAAGAGGATTATTAGTTTTTCTCTTGTACTTATTTGTGCAATGAATTTTGAGCATTTATTTTTTACTTGCCTAATAGCAGGTTTTTGTATTTTTTGTATCAGTTTCCTATTTGCGCAATTAAAAAAGGTTCATTTTAGTTAAAATTGCATTATTTGATCTTCTTTTAAATGTTCTTGTGATTCAAAACGACTTTTTTCTATTCAATACCATTCACGCATTGTCTTTTTGCATTGTAAATATGAAGTGTAGGCAAGCATTTTACAAAGCAATAAAACCGTATGCGTCAAGCTTAGCAAATACGGTTTATTCTGTTGGGAGACTCGAGCAGTTCTCCGATGACTTTCTTTGCGAATAAATCGTAAGTGATTTCTTAGCTTTAGTAGCGTATTTGTTCGTTTTTTTTTTCATTGGAATACAAGCTTGTAACCTTGCTTGGATCCAAAACACACAAAAAACCCTCAAAAAACGATTACCAATAAAGGTACGGTAAAAAAGAGACACAAACTTTAAACGCGAATATCTCATCTCCGCGCGGAGTAGTTACGGTCTCTTCGCTTTGGACGGCAGTATACCTATCATTATCTTGGCTATTTTTCTATAGAAAGTCATTAAATCTGTACTCCCCAAAACGACAATTTTAATCATTATTTAGAAGAAGTTCTTTCCCGATTTGAAGGTTGACTTTTTCAAATTTTGAACAACTACAAAATCTAAACGGTTGCAATGATGTGCATTTTCTATCTTGTGGTAAAAAGACAGAACCAACCATACGAATTAAATACCTACAGGTAACGTTTAATTTTTTACGAAACGGAACCAGTACTTTTAAATCAAGCTAAGCTAAGTAGATATTTTGCCATTAATCTCTTTCCAATTTATTACTTTTTAAAATATATTGTAATTTTTATCGCTCACAATTATTATTGAAAGGTATACATATTTTAAAAAGATATTCTGATATACCAAGTAGTACGCTCAAATATTAGCTCCCCCATCTATTTTATAACAAAATTGTATTAGTCTTTTTTGAAGGTCCTTGCACGATGGACTCGCACACCAGATTTCATTTTTTTCTAATAATCCAATTAAAAGTTATAGCAATGAAACCACCGGTAATTATTTTAAGGGTCGTTTAGCGGAAATCCGTTAGGACGATATTTTTTGCGTTCTAATACCTCTCTCAACGAAGAGCAACCAAAATTTTTCGCCGCAAATTAGAGGTTCGCGAAACTATGGTCTCGGTCTCGGTCTTGTCTCGGTGAGACCTGGAAATTAGAATCGAGACCGAGACCGATACCTACCTATCGAGACCGAGACCAAGGTAACGAGACTCTCGGTCTCGGTCTCAAAAAATATTTTTATTTGTTGAATTTTCAAAACTTATTTTTCTGAAAAAAATTCAAATTTTTATGTAACGGGGTCCAATCAACCAAAAAATTGAAAAATTGTGCAAATCCGCGTATAACGCTTGTTTATTTTAAATTGGGCTCTTTCTTTATAAGATTCTAGAAGAAATGTTATACTGTTATGTACATAAAATGTAATGATGTAGATAACTAATTTTGAGCCATTTCCCAGCAATAAGCAGCTATGAGTTTTAAAATTTTTCGTAATATCTACAAGGTAATAAAACATCGCGTATCCATTAAAACAACTGGACATCTGCTTCTGGTACAACCGTGTCAGATTGTATATTTAAAGATGATTGGCCACCTTTGACCATATCCACTTATACAGTATATATACATATACAGAGTGTCCCAAAATTAGTGGACGAAGCAATAGCCCTGTAGTTATTGATCAAAAATACCTTAAATTTTTTCTATAAACATATGTCGGGGAACGCCCCCTACGGGAGGTAGGGCCTCTTAAAGGTGGGCCCTTAAAGATGTTTTTTTTTTCTAATTATTTCCAAAATTGTGTAAAATAGAGTTTTAAAATTTTGGAATTCCCCTCAGTAAACTAAGTTTAATATTTAGAATTCGGAAATGGAATAAAAAATAGAAAAATTTAGTTAGGTCAGGGGTATCAAATTTTGAAAATCTGTCAACTTTTTTCTGGAACAAGGGTTTCTAGTATTTTATAATAATATGAAGTTTTGTAAAGTCAAAAGGAATTTTTGGGGAATATCAAAAATTATAACCTTCATTTTACACCCGTTTATGGCAGTCAGTATACTTTAAAATCCGTTTTTCTCAAAAACGCTGCGTCCTAGCGAAACAAACCAAGAGGCACTTTTTTGCGAAAAAAAATTTGAAGAAAAAATATATAAATAGCTAGCCCAAAAAAAAAGTTAATTTTTAGACTCACCCCCTAAAATGTTCGCATCCGACTAAACTTTTTTATTTTTAATTCCATTTTTAATTCAGAATATTAAAGTTCGTAGTATCCCAAAATTTTAAAACTCTATTTATTTCACACCGTTTCGGAAATAATTAAAGAAAACCATATTCAGAGGCCCATTTTTAAGAGGCTCTA
>MU187700.1:0-24700 GCA_016904865.1 Pissodes strobi | reverse complement strand
GCTCTGCGATTGCGACGCTGTTTCGGAACTAAGGGAATCCATTTTGGAAGAACGATGGCCAACCATGGCTTTTCTTAGAACAGCCTCCTCGGGCAACATCGCCGCCTTTTTTACAACACTAGGCTGGACGATGGCCTAGATGGATTGGTTGACCTGGAGAGGACGCACAGGGGGTCCAATGGGGCCTAAGTGCCGCGGCCTTTTTCAAGGCCACCCTCTCACCATTTCCAGATTCCAGATCTTCGGAATCATTTTCATCTTCTTGGGATTGAATTTCATCATGTACTGAACCGGTTTCTGTAAAAATAGAATTCAAATTTCTAAATTGAGCCAAGCATATTTAAGTGGAATTTATGTAATAAATTACCTGAAAGATCCTCGAGCAAATCGCTGACAAAACATGGAAGTTGATCTTCTTCGAACCATTTGGAAACAAATAAGCTTTCTTACTCTATGCAACCATGTTCCAGCGGGCTCAACGTAGTGGAAATTTTCTGAAAAGCATTTTTTCAAATGCTGGAAATTTAATGAGCCCTTAAAAATTGCTGGTACAGTTCACTCTTACACGGTGGTACAGAACTTGCGTCGAAATTGCTTACTATTTTATGAAAGTTTTAATTTACATCTGTAGCGTTGTAGCTAGTAGCTACAACAAAAAGCTGGAACCTGCCATCATCCACTTCCTTAGATTTTTTTTCATTGTACATTTGGCAGGTAATCTTTTGAATAATGTTGAACAGTTCGTGTAACAGATCGTCTGTTAAATTAACGTCACCTAGAGCTGCAAAAGCTTGATGAAATTCAATTCAAATTGAAATTCAAGCCAAAGCCAAAAGCTTGATTGGTTTTCATTCTTTCACCGGGTGTGATTTCAATCATGCTTTTTTAACAAGAGAAAAGACCTCTCACTTTATTGAAAAAAAATTAATTTCAACAAGCTTTTGCAGCTCTAGTTACACGAACTGTTCAACATTATTCAAAAGTTTACTTGCCAAATGTTTGGATGATGGCAAGTTCCAGCTTTTTGCCAGTAGCTACAAAGGTACAGTTCTAAATGAAAACTTTCATAAAAAAAGTACGCAATTTTGACGCAAGTTCTGTATCACCGTGTAAGAGTGATCTGTACCAGCAATTTTTAAAAGCACCTTACATTTCCAGCATTTGGAAAAATGCTTTACAGAAAATTCCCACTACGTTGAACCCGCTAGAACTTGGTTGGATAGAGCAAGAAAGCTTATTTGTTTTTAATTGGTTTGAGGGAGATCAACTTCCATGTTTTGTCAGCGATTTGCTCGAGAATCGTTCAGGTAATTTATTACATAAATTCCACTTTAAATATGCTCGATTTGAAATTTGAATTCTATTTTTACCGTAACCGATTCAGTACATGAAATTTAATCCCAAGAAGATGAAAATGATTCCGAAGATGAAAATGATGGCGAAGATGATATTGAAGGATAAAACGAAAACGATATAAATATGAAAATATATTACTTTTAAATTGCGTCAACAATAATAATTATTATTTTGATTTATCAAACTTATATTTTGCCTTAAAGCAATAGAAAACACGAATTAAAATTTCAATTATTATCTTTATACTCTGCTATTTATTAATGTTCATAAATGTGCCCATTCTTCCCATTATCCAACTTACGTCAATAAATATGTTTGTTCCTATAATTATATCAGCTTCCATATGCATAATAGTATATTCAATTGTATACAAATTAATAAAGGTAAGTGTGAGTACTATGCACACGTATGCTCGAGCTGTAAGGTTTCGCTGTCTGCCGGGATGTTATAACCGGAGAAAACATTTGCCGCAATAAAAATGTAGGCTAATAATTCTATCATAAATAACATACTAAAATTTCAGGTTTGTTAAAAAACTTTTAAAATTTAATTTTTTTACATTTTTTTTCTGCTTCCATGACCTCACAATCGGCATAATAAGCGTCGCTTATATCGTTATGCGCAAACTCCGGATGGGTTGAAACCGTTGTTACTTTAAATGAGCTATGTGTTGTTTGAATCTCGTTTGTATAGATCTTCTAGTTTGTCCAACATATTTTTGGTTACAATCCAATCCATGCATCCAATTTCATATATTCCACTTCTTTCTAATATTTCAATTTTGTCCTTTAGACCCCCTAATAATTTCTTAATGTTGAACTGAGTTTGGTATACTAATTTTAAACCTACTTCCTTAAAGACTTTTTGGAGTCATCCAGTATACTGAGGATTATATGGTATCGAGAGATATTTTGCATTTTCATCCTGATTGACGAAAGAACTGGAATCACGAATGGTCTTTCTAAAGAAATGCCTATTAATTAATCTATTTATTAAGTTAGTATTGAAACCATCAAGTTTCGTTATATTCTATAAATTGTCTTCCCAAAATACATAAACCTATCTCAATTAAACATTTAAAATGAATTCTTAATATATCTGATACGAGATTATTAGATGCATACAAAAGTATGAATAGTTTAAATAGAGGGTCTACTCCATATAGTCCATTGTATTGGTTGACTGGGTGTCACTAATAGGATCCCAGGATTGGTTATTTTTAGTTTCGCTTAATTAAGCTAAGAAAGAGAAGAATTAAGAAGAAGAATTAGTATAAAATAGAGTTAGGTAGATTTTAAGATCAGGTTTAATCATCTCCTGATGATGCTAACATGATTAGCGAAACATACTAGCCCTTTCAGAAACACAAGTATGTTCTACAACAGCAACAGTAAACTACCCCTATCCTGGTTACAACTTGCATACCAGATTTAGACATAAGTTCGGAATATGCCTTTTTGTCCGAAGCGACCTTTCATGTCACCGCGAGGAAACACTCGAACCGAACAACCTTGACGTCATGTGGCTCAAGTTCACTGCCAAGGGATTAACCAAGTTTATATGTTGTCTCTATCGCCCTCCGAGAGTAGAGCCTACCAAAGCTTTTCTACAACACTAGCTACCACTTTTGACTCAATACAGGTCGATCATCCCAATTCCGAACTAATCATTCTGAGAGACTTCAGTGCCCACAGTGCGGGCTTACTCAACTTGTAGACGAACCAACTTGAATCTCAGAGTGGGGCGAATTCGCCGCCCTCCTGGATCTTTTTCTAACCATCAATCCTGACCAGTACACAATTAAACTTGGACCGCCATTAGGTACTTCCGACCACAAACTTCCTACAACGGTTTGTGAATTGCCACTTCTATAGAAGGATCCACCATGGCCGCGCAAAATCTGGCATTACAATGCTGCAAACTGGGACGATCTAATGGAGTTCTACCTAGATTTTCCTTGGCACGACATCTGGTTAGGCACTGACGACCTGTCAGTCTGCTGCGAAGAGGTCAAGCAAGTGATCTCCTCAGGAATGGAAGCGTACATCCTAAACTCCATCAAGTTACCGCAATTATTTTGTCCAAGCGAGAAACGAATGCAAACGTATGATCGACGAAACTAAGAACAAACACAATCAAATGATCAGGAATAAACTTTTGCAATGCCCCAGTAGCTCCAGGAATTTCTGGTCGGTAGCAAAGGCAGTAAGCAATAACTTTACAAGAACGTCTCTCCCACCTTTGATAGACGAACGTGGCAACACGGCGACTACAGCCAAGGAATAAAGTAAACATGCCAAAATGTTTCCATCGCAGTTTATCTTAGACGTCCCCCAAGGCAAGGCTCTCCCCACCATATCGAATATCAACACCACCATGGCAGAAGTCAAGTTTCATCACCGTGACATTCGTAAAATCCTTAAGGAACTAGATACGCAAAAGGCTTCAGGACTGAACGAAATACCTGCCTTTGTGTTAAAGAACTGCGCCAACGAACTAACACCCATTTTTTCCAGGCTTTTTTCTCTGTCTTACGGAAAAGGGACCTACCCATCTTTTTTGAAAGTCGCTAAAGTTTTCCAAAAAAAGGCAAGAAAACCACGCCCTCAAACTATCACCCAATTGCCTTGCTTCCAATAATCTCCAAAGTCATGGAACGTGTAGTCAATCAATAAGTACCTCAAGTACCTCGAGAACAACAGATTAATCAGCGATAATCAATACGGCTTTCGCAAAGGGAGATCGGCAGAATATATTGGCATATGTCACTTATATATAGAGTAGGGCAATTGAAAACTACGGACAGTCTCGAGCGATCGCGTTGGATATTTCGAAGGCATTCGACAGTGTTTGGCATGACGGACTGCTCAACAAACTGCCGTCCTTCGGACTGCCAGCCTCTCTCTGTAGTTGGCTTGCCAGTTTCCTTAAGAACCGATCTCTGCACCTTGCAGTTGATGGACACATCTCAGACACATTCACCATTAACGCGGGCGTGCCTCAGAGTGCAATACTTTCACCAACTCTGTTCCTCATCTATATTAATGACCTGTAGACCGAAACGAACAATCCTGTTAACAGTTTTGCAGATGACAGTACCCTTGCCTCCCACTTTAGATCAGAGAACTCATTACCATCAACTGCAGACAGGAACAGATAACAACACTTAATCAAGATCTGGGAAAAGTTCAACCTGGGGCGACAAAAATTTGGTGCAGTTCATGCAGCAAATACTCAAGCAGCCGCGTTTACCAAGAGGGCCAATATGGCGGGCCCTGACATCATTATGGCAGGATCGACCATTCCTTCATCCTCGTCAATCGGACTGCTGGGTGTCCCGGTCAACAGCAATATGACGTGGCATATGGCATGACCACGTTGTAAACATCGCAAAATCAGCCTCCCAGAACCTTGGTGTGCTATTTCGCACCAAAAAACTGTATACACCGCAGCAGTTGCTTTTGCTCTACAAAGCGCAAATAAGACCGTGCTTGGAATATTGCTCACACATATGGGGCGCCGCACCAAAGCACACCTTAAAGCGGCTGGATTCCATTCAGAAGGGAGCGGTGTGTCTCGTCGACGGCCCGGAGTTGCCTCGGAATCTGGATAATCTGGAATACCCCAGACATGTGGCCGAGATGCCCCTGTTCTACAGATACTTTCACGGCAGATGTTCCCGCCCCTGGCAACGCCTCTCAGACAGGCACGACATACGGCAAGAGCGCACCAGTTCGTCGTGCAACTGGAAGCACCTAGAACATCGCTTTACAAGAACTCCTTTGTTTGGCGCACTACATCACTGCGGAACTCACTCCCAGAGCATCTGTTTCCCCCTAATTATAACCTACAAATATTCAAGAACCGTGTCAATCAACATCTTCGCACACACACCGCTCGTTGAGCGCCATAGGATCTCCCTTTAGTGATTAGTGTGTGTGCAACTGCCAACACTGTCTGTCTCTGGTTTGAAGTAGTGCATCATACAATTTAAGGCTTCTCCACCTCTCCACGCCAGATCCATTGATGCTATAAGGTAAAACTTGCGTTGTACCCCACTGGGTGTATTTTCGTCCCATAATGATACCATTTTGTAGTATTCATCGAGTTTTAGTGAAGTCGAACTTGTTTTTCTTTTATCTTCTTGTTTCTGAAGAGTTCTTCTTTTTGCGTTTCGAGCGTCACGAGATGTTATAAATTCAATATCATGAAATGAATCAAATACAGTGTTGTGATCCACAAAAAAAGATTCCTGTCGCTCTTTGGCGACGATGTTCCACATTATTTTAACGCAATGTCCTTTATACTCCTCACCAATGACTTTACGCATATTCCAAGCCCAGTTTTTTAGAATTAAATTCAAAAGTTGATATTGTTTTATTTTTATCAATTAGGTACGTACTTTTTTTTCAGAAGCAAAACACATAAACTGCTTCCAGTGTGGGTCTTTACTGTATTACTGGGTACGCTATTTTTTACTTCTTGATTGATTTCGTCGTTTGGAACATATCCCAAGCGCTCCATGTTGCACAAAATTACTTTTTTTGCGTAAAAATTATTTAAAATGAAAGCGTTGTTCGGTTGCCCCGTGGAATTGTTTTGATAAAGTCATTCGCTGATAACTAGATAGAAATTCAACAATTTTTTATTTTGACAGTACTTATCAAACATTTTTCCGGAAAAGTTACTGATAGGAGCAGTCATGAAATTTTCCACTTGAAAATTAAATATGACATACGAATCCTTGTCAGTGATTGGTCAAAATGGATAGGAATGAAATAATCATATATTATATTACGAGAACTATGAATTTAATCGATTAAACTACGTTCAATATTTTGAGCATAATTTTTTTGGAAAATGTTGAATGCAAAATTATTTATAAATTATTTTACAAGAAACTACCTAATTGCCAAAAAGAAAAATCATGCGAGAAATATTGAGCGTAGTTTAATCGATTAAATTCATAGTGGTATACAGCTGGATTATTTCCTGAATTAGATAAATTAAATCCATAAACGCCATTAAAAAAATTTTACGGTAATTTTATATTTTTCAAATATCACTAAATCGCGGATTTATATTGATCAAGCCACCAAAAACACATTCAGAACGTTAAAAACGACGCTAGACGTTTCACATGGTATTTGTGTTTTTGTCACCTTGGTTACATACCCCAATGATGCGTTGACTAGGCCCGCTTATCAAAGTCGACATGTAAATATTTCAAAATTTGACATTTTCTTTCACCTCATACCAAAATAATGAAACAGAAATTTTAAAGAAAATCGGAGTTTTTAGCAATAAAAATCAATATTAGATCAATCGAACCATTTAAAAAATAATGTTTTTTCAAAAACCGTTAATGAAAATTGCAACAGCTACAATCGACAAAACGAAATCCAATATGGAGGACGCAGTTTAATCGCTGTTAACCAAGTCTAGTGCAATAATAGCCATCCGGAGTTTGCGCATAGCGATATAAATGTCGGTTATAATGCTATGCGCAAACTCCGGATGGCTTTGTACCGTTTGAAATCGCTGCTAGAACAAACCTAATAACTTATCTAAACAAAATTTATTCAGAAAATCCGGCTGTCTGATTGGTCCATTTTACGATGAAGGTAATAATCACTACTAAACGATTGCTATTGCAATTATTTGACTCATAAACAATTGAAAAAAGCATTGTTTCGGCAGGATTTTCGCGGGCAACCTTCTCGATCCATCTTAATTAGGTACTTAACTATGATATCATTTTTTATCGTTTGTCCACCTTATGACGGCAGAAAAACTAGAGCCATCTCTAGGTTAAGTGACATCTAGTGTCAGTAATAGGCGAACCTAGTTTCATTTCCATACATTACGAAATACTATAAGGGGTCACTTTAAGTGTTAGTCCACATGCATACGTGATCACGGATATCCGTATACGTGAAACGCACACGTTGAATTTTGCCCATCCACATTGAACTTTCGTGATACGCATCCGTATGTGTTTTGACATGCGCATCGAGTTTTTTTTTTGCAGCAATTTGAATTTAGTTTGTATTATATACTGCTAGTTAGTTTTGTAAGTTTTGCCTACCTTAGAAATTAATTCAGAAAGCTCTCTTTTACTTACGAGTGTTATGTGTAGGAATTTAAAGAGAAATATTGCGTGGGAAGTATCCAATTATAATAAAAAAATTAAATTGGTATATGTAGCATATTTAGCAAAATTAACGAAGAAAGTTCTAGGCCCCATATTCAGGACAATATGGACGAAATCAATTTTTACTGAGGAAGCACGAAACCTTTATGGATGTGGAAATATATTGCTTCACGAGTTGGAAGATAACCAGTCTAATTTTTTTAATTATTTTAGAATGTCATCTGCAATGTTTTTTCCATACTAATGACACTGTTATTAGGTATCAACCGATTTTTAAAACAGATATATTCCAAATAGTTTTCACCAACAGAGTGAATAATCCAACCGCAGTATCCACATTTATAGGGAGATTCTGCCAATTTATATTAAGTTATTTTTCATTAATTTTATCAACTAAACATTAACTTGACATTATCATTAAGCAACTGCCAAAGTTAAAATTTTTTAAATTATCTCTCTCTGTCACTCAGCCGCAACCATCACACTAAAACGGATACGTATACCGAAAAAGTTAAAATTAACCAACTTTCATCCGTTTTGACCTTGACGGGGAGTCAAGTCGCTCTCCTGATACACAATTGGATGTTGTTGGTCACGTGGGCACAACGGATCCGTAATCACGTATGCATGTGGACTAACACTTAGTTGTTCCAGCGTCGAAAAAGCGCCAGGATTAAAAACACGGAGACGAGGGTTTGATATGGAATAGGTATATAGGGAAAAAAACTCTCTAAATGCTTCTCTGTTCAAAAAAGTCGGGAAAATGTATTGGTTTTTATTTTCAGTTTGAAAGATCTACTTTCAGTGTACATCGCACCCAACGCATAGCTATTTTCAAGAAATCAATCTCAGATTCGTAAACCTTGAAATTGGGAAGAACCGGGTCAGAATAGGAAATTCTGAAAATTTTTTAGTGATAGAGGCAGTTTCTGATGGAATGTATGTCAGATTTCAAGGCAAAATGTTACTTTTAGCATATCGATGCGTATAAGTTTTGTGGTAAGTAATTAAATTTATATCCCTTAAGTCTCATTCCAAATGATTTGAAGATGGGAAGATGTGCCGTGATGATCGGATAATTTAAACATTTGGCAACGGCTAGGCAGCGGTTTCTGCTGATTTTGTGGCAAAATTTTAAAAAAATATGCTTTAAACATCGAAGCCGTACAAGTGATTTCAAAATATAGAATGTAAAGAAATACTTCTATTTCCTAAATTTATGGCATGAGAAAGTTGGAAAGTACCAACCATTAAGCCTAAATGCTATTTTGTAGGAATGTGTTTTGCCGTTCTTTTACTTTCAAACAAGGAATAAAGACATTCGTCACCAGTGACAAGGTTTCTTACTGCTGGAAAAATAAAAATAAAAGTTACAATTAGAGGGTTCAACGTTCAAATATGGCTTGAACACATATCACAACATAATCGCTAAAGCTCAAGCCTTTACCTGCACTGACGTGCATGATCGTTCACCGCTTCCCCACTCAGCAGCTAGAATGATTTTCATATATAGGACTATGGTAGCTGCACCTACCATGCTGCGGCCGTCTACTTTTTTACAATAGGACTAGACGACCGCAACACGGTCGTAGCACAGTGCTTTATGTGTAAATGTAAATAAGAGCTTCAGTGCGTTTTATATGGATCATACAATTTTTTGATTAACAGTGAAAACGACACGGTAGGTGCACTGTCGGTGCACAGTCCTATATATGAAAATCAGCCTTTAAGCGTTTAAATTCTGAAACAGGTCTTTCGGTACCGACCAATCACCCTTTCGCCGTTCAGTTAGCAGTTTCACGTTTATATCTTACTGCTGTTTCCCGATAAGATTTCAGTAAAAATATTAAATCATGTATCAAATCGTCTTTAAACGAGATGTACGATGTTGATGGCCTCAGTTCGTGAATGAGTGCCAGTTAGGTTTTGATGGTTTTGCTCCCGGAACGAGCGGAATGCAACCCATAGTGTTTTAATGCTTGTACAAATACTTTACCGAACCTCACAATCAAACGTAATGTGTAATTGGTCGGCACCGAATAACCTGTATCAGAATTTAAACACTAAGTGTGATAAATATAATGCTGGGAAAGTCCGAGTATTAGGACAGGTAAACGTTTAAAATATGTACGTAATTATGTACGCCTATGTATCAGCCATCAGAAAATGATTTATTACTTCGCATCATTTCGAAATAGAGTATAGTCGTTTCCTGGTGTGAATGGACGGTACTGGATTGCATAATACTTTCCTTGACAGTCCTATGGCGGCATTATGCTATATTAGCCGCTTCTAATTGGTGGGGCAACGTCATTTTAGAGTACTGTTAGCTCTTCACGTATGGCACAACCAAAAAAAAACTGGCTCAAACCATCCCAAATTTACAAAAAGAAACTAACATAACCTTACAAAAATAGGAAAAATATATCTTACCCGCAGCATCTGACCTTTCATTACCTCCTATAAGTGGAGGTAATGGACCATTGCACTACTAGACCTACCGTAATAAATTCACTGGCCCGTAGATAAAGTGGAAATGACGTTAACCCGCCAATCAAAAGCGGCTAATATAGCATAGTGCCGTCGGACTGTGAAGGATCTTAAAAGGTACCAGAATTTAAACGTGAGGTATCACCAGATACATAGCGAATAGGGAGGGGCATGTTCTAAGCATATTTTCTTAGATGTAAGGAGGCATATTCTTTGTACTTTGTAGAGGTAGTTTGATTACATTTATTCATAGAATACATACTAAGTATATAAAACCAATAATTTATGTCAGTGTCTAGTCTAGATTGCTACTCTCACGCGAGATATTTCACAATCTACCTAAACTTTGTACACGGTGCCGGAATAAAATAAAAAGAGTTTCTATAACTTAGTGACATACTTTATTCAAAGTTTACTGAATATATTAATTAAGTAAACTTTGCTTTATCTGACCTATATACATTCTTTAAAACTAACATACAAAAGTTTATTTGTTTTCGGATAAATAAAAACTGGCTGGCGAAAAATAAATAGGAAAATGTATAGCATAGCCTACGATTTTTAAAATCCAATGCCCTTAGAATACTTTAAATCCTAACTGAAATAATTCTTGAAGTTATTAATGAACTGTAAGAAAATTATTCTAATTCGCATTGTTAGTACTAATGTCTCATTTGGGAGTTTCAATTCGAATTTCAGCAGATTTGTTTTAAACACATTATTTGTCTAATCAAAATTCACTTAAGTCAAGATTAGCCAAAAATATGTACTGAAACTCTCCAAACAATATATTTGCGCTACGATGACATTTCTTTTATTTAATACAGGTCTTATTTTCGTTTGATCAGATACTGGCTATTACTGCTGCCAGCTCCTCCTTTCAACTGTCTTTCGAAATTTTCTTTATTCTGTGAATAGATGTTTTTCAAGTTACCGCTTTTTTCTACAGAAAGAGCCCTTCCTTGATCTTGAGTAATTATTCCTACAGGATAATCAAATGCGTAGAAAAATCCTTTTGGTGGTCCAGTAGATTCTTCACCTTCTTCGGGAACGTATTTTCCTTCATTGTCGGGATTGTAGGCACCTTCATTGTCTTGTTGTTGAGGTTGAGGTAGCGATTGCTGCGCGTAAGCGCTTTGTTGTGCAGAAGCAGCTGAAATGGAAATAATTATATTTTGAATTATACAGTATCTTTTTGGTATGTCGGTGGATGACGATATATCTCTTTAGCGGTTGGATTTAAAAGCAAATTTGGAGTAGTCATAGGTGCGTATATAAATTTAATTCAAAATGCACATTGTGGCTCGGTGAGCAAAACATTTTACTTTTTCTTTTTGAATTCTACGGATAAATAAAAGCGCAGCCTATACCTTAGTTCTACTTTTTGAAAAGCATTTTTGAAAAATAGAATAGTCTATAGTTTTATATTTTAGAAAATGAAGTCGTAGAACGTTTTTGAATTTTAGGGAAAACTGCATATTTTTCTTAATAACGGTTAGAGTTATACCGTCAGCCAAGGTGAACAACATTCAGATTAATGTAGGGATAAAAAAAAAGATAAAATAAAGAAGGTATGATAGACAATACGATATTTGTAGTGAAATCATAGCAAAGTGATTTATATATACAATAAATCACTTTTCTATGAGTAAAACTGTCAGTGATATTTCGTAATTTTAAAAAAAGTCGTTAGTGAAAGACCACATCTACATTTCAACTGCAAGTGTCGCGTTAAAATTTCAAAACGCTATAATAGCCTAACACATTAAGAGATCAGCTCTATAAAGTAGGTACATGAATATACAACAAGATATCTAATGACCTGTTTTCATTAATTTCTTACAAAATATATTCTCAACGAAATGTAAATTTGAAATAATATATACATTTAAACCCGAGAATAACAACCGCAGAAAAGCGACAACATAAATTCCGCCCAAAAATTTAGAGTGGGAGGTAAACATGTTAACTGTCATCTCCACGTGCTTGTCAGTTAGTTTAATCCGAGATTTGTTTAGTACAGTCGTCAACGACAAAATTTTTGCGTGAACGCCAGTGTCCTTTGGTTCGTTTGTGTGTTAATTAATTATTGAAGTAACCTTTTTAGCGTGGGTAAATTCAAAAAAAATGAAACGCTTATCAAAGTGATACGCCCCTTTAATTAAATATGTTCTAATATAGCTAGAGGGCTGAAATTTTCAGGACATGTAGCCGGGGTAAAATGAGGATTCTGGACGAAAACTGAACCCCGTACCCTCCGTTCGGCCAGGAGAGAATCTAACTAGACTAGACTACCCCAAACTAACCAAATCTATTAAAATTGAGTATAAGTATCGGAACCACCTCAAATGACTAAAATAAGTTGAGAATAAGTGAAACTAACTGAAAGTTGAATCGGCGACTAGTCCAAACTAACCAAATCTATTAAAATTGATTATAACGTATCGGAACCGGTTCAAACGACTAAAATATGTTGAGACTAAGTGAAACTAACCGAAAGCGACTAACCAAATCTATTAAAATTGATTATAACGTATCGGAACCGGTTCAAATGACTAAAATAAGTCGAGGCTAAGTGAAGCTAACCGAAAGTTGATTGGACGACTACCCCAAACTAACCAAATCTATTAAAATTGATTATAACGTATCGGAATCGGTTCAAATGATTAAAATAAGTTAAAACTAAGTGAAACTAACCGAAATGAATCGAACTAACCCAAACTAACCAAATCTATTAAAATTGATTATAACGTATCGGAACCGGTTCAAATGACTAAAATAAGTTGAGACAAAGTGAAACTAACCGAAAGTTAAGTTTATTGGACTACTAACCCAAACTAACCAAATCTATCAAAATTGACTATAACGTATCGGAAGCGGTTCAAATGACTAAAATAAGTTGAGAATAAGTGAAACTAAACCAAAGTTGAATCGACGACTAAATTTGCATAAACATAAATATTGGCACATTGTCTTCACGTTTTAGTGACATAACCATATTCTGTCTTCCACGCGACCTGGTATAAATAAAAAATGAGCGAGTCTGCTAGTACTCGAGACATTGAAGTGTAAAACATATCCTGTATCGACATGCACAAGTATTTGAGCAACCCTCTTAAAATCACTGCACACGGTTATGATGTCACAGCCGTTTACACATTTCCGTCTCCATCCGCTTGAACAATTCCGTCCCACATACCGAGATTTACCCTCATACCGCCGCGTAAGATGTTTATACATCAAAAGGGATATAGATTTTGTCGTAATTAAAAATCGGAAATCCATAGAGCAATGACAACTGTATAAAAAATGTCATATAAATTTGTCGGTATTGTTTATAGTTAGTTTTGATGTGTTTGTGATAAGTAATGTCAGATAAATTAAATAATTTTGCTTAAAAATAGACTATTGACGCTAAAATATACTAGATTAATTTTGTAGACTGCATCGCTGTATTATATTATTATTATAATTTATGCTTATTTTGTAGATATCTAGATAACTGCAAATTTAGCAAATTTATATCGAGAAAACCGTTGAAAGATCAAACCTTTATGTTGGCTTATAATTCTTCATAAATTTTTTTAAGCTTAACTATAAGCAATACCGACAATTTTTATATAGTTGTCATTGCTCTATCGACTTCCGATTTTTAATTTCGACGTGAAAGACAGAATATAGTTAGGTCACGTGTCAATATTTATGTTAAAATATGTTAACTTAATCCCCTATTAATATACGATTATATAAGATTTCAGTAAATTGGACAGCTCAAGCAATTGTCAAATCTGAGAGTTAAATAAATTGGTCAATATTTTCCTTATTATAACAGATACCGAAACAAGTGTTTAACAAAAAGGTTTTAGCTTTCGATGCTCTATTGACGTCTGCAACTGTCAAATTTGACAGTTTTTGATGTCAAATTATTTGAAATGAATATGATATATCTCAAAATATTACTTTAACATTTTGACACGTTTAAATATCATATTTTGACATCTATTTTTCACTTGCAGAAAAAGTAGCCATGTTTGTTTTATAGTTTATACGTTTATATGTCAGCAAGGGCTTTAATTTTTTTTAAATTTATTTAATAATCATACTTTTACATATGTTAGTTTTGGCCGAAAATCATTTATGTCAAAATTAGTAGCAACATTCATGTAATTATGGCGATCTCTTTAGGCTATCGCAGTATTATCTGCGAATCGTTTGGATAAATAAAAAAAATGTTTGTCCAGTACGTGAGTGTCTCATCAATTCTATTATATTGCGATATATTCCGCATGACGCTAGTTAAATTTTACCATCATTTAGGTACATGTACATTTTTCAGAAATGTTTAAAATAAACAGGTAATTACATGGTATTTTTAACATTGATAAATGTATATGATGAACGTTCATTATGGATATGAAATTTAACGCTTTTAAATAGGATAGTATATTGTAGATAATAGATATTGTTATTAATTTAATTCAGTTTTTTTAATATCTTTTAAGAAATATTTGAGGTTTTGTTTTTATATGTATTTGTAAATATATCGGTAATAGTTCCAAAAATCTGGAATTTTTCTAAAAGACAATTTCTAAACCAAAAATTCTAACATTAGAAATCAGCTGTAATTTTAAATCTATTGTATATTTTTCACCTGTATATGGTTTTAAAAACTGTATTTTTTTTTCTTAATAACATGTAAATGGGTATAACTAACCCAAACTAACCGGTTCCGATACGTTGTTATCAATTTTAAAATATTTGGTTAGTTTGGGTTAGTAGTCCAATCAACTTTCGGATAGTTTCACATAGTCTCAACTTATTTTCATCATTTGAACCGGTTCCGATACGTTATAATCAATTTTAATAGATTTGATTAATTTGGGTTAGTCGTCGATTCAACTTTCAGTTAGTTTCACTTATTCTCAACTTATTTTAGTCATTTAAAGCGGTTCCGATACGCTATAATCAATTTTAATAAATTTGGTTAGTTTAGGTTAGTCGTCGATTCAACTTTCGGTTGGTTTCAGTTAGTCTCAACTTATTTTAATCATTTGAACCGGTTCCGATACGTTATAATAAATTTTAATAGATTTGATTAGCTTTGGTTAGTAGTCCAATCAACTTTCAGTTCTTTCACTTATCCTCAACTTATTGAAGGCATTTGAACCGGTTCCAATACGTTATGATCAATTTTAATAGATTTGGTTAGTATGGGTTAGTCGTCGATTCAACTTTCGGTTAGTTTCACTTAATCTCAACTTATTTTAGTCATTTAAAGCGGGTCCGATAAATTATAATCAATTTTAATAGATTTGGTTAGTTTGGGTTACTCGTCGATTCAACTCTCGGTTAGTTTTACTTATTCTCAACTTATTTTAGTAATTTGAAGCGGTTTCGGTACGCTATAATCAATTTTAATAGATTTGGTAGGCTTGGGTTAGTCGAATCAACTTTGGGTTAGTTTCACTTAGTCTCAACTTATTTTACTTATTTGAGCCGGTTACGATAACAATTTTAATAGATTTGGTTAGTTTGGGTTAGTCGTCCAATCGACGATACGAAATTTTCGTAACGCGAAACAAAAACATAAATCATGTCGTGAAGCGAACTTGAAAAATCGCTCTCATAAAACCAAAGAAGTATTCACTTCAAAAAAGTTAGAACGCGACAAATCAGTAAACTCTGAGTTAAACCGTTAAATGCTAAAAGATAACTACTATTCATAATACATTTCTAATAACGTAAATAATAAACATGTAATTAATTACATGTTTTATCGGTGGCTAGCATTTCTTTTCCCTTCATTACTTTTCTCTCAGTGTATTAAACCGGTTATCTGTCACATATGACAAATTGAACTTGGCACTCCAACTTCAAAGGTGCCGACGGCTATTGTCGCTTCTCTGCGGTTGTTATTCTCGGTTTAAACACTACTTGCCACCAGTCATTCTAAAATATTGTGTCAGTTAGTCTAAGTCTAGGTTAGTTTCAATTAATTAAAAACAGTGCAATAAAATGGGCAGATAATTTTGCAACTTTGATTCGGTTATTGCAGTGAAATTTTCAATGTGCCATTCTCGCTGTAGCTTTTCGGCAATTGCGCACCATTGTATTTATATGATAATTATATTATGACATTATTTATACGAGAAGAAAATACATATTCAATTTCACACATGATTTAAAAAAAAATGTTTAGAACCAAAAGGAACTGCTAAGAAAATGAAACAAATGCAACTTTCTGTATGTTTTCAACCATTTTATAAATGGCTTTTGTTCATATCAGATGCACCAAATGTAATACATTTATTGCGTCATCATTCGTTGACCTGAAATCTTGTAAATTTCCAAAATACAACCTTCTACAAACCTTCCTAAGAACGGAAATTATTATTTTGCTGCGGAAAGTCATCATTTTCATTTTTATTATATTTTTATTTATCTTCTATAATTAATTATTGACAAAGCGCGTTTTAATTTAGTTATTCCACATTACCCAAACTAACCCATATTGTACAAATAATAGAAATATCTTCCATATGGAAACTTTTCTCAGAAATAAATACAGTGTTTTTATAATATTGCTGAAAGAATCTAAAAGCTTCGTTTTTTTTAAATTATTTGTGGTATACGAAAGTTGAGTCAATTTATTTTCAATAATAACCGCGGAAAATGGTGTATACTGCCTTATAAGTTTAATGTGCTTAGAAGAATATTAGTTAAAGGATGATTTCTCTCTCTAGGGCATTTATCTTATGATACAGTTTTTACTGAAAGGTAAATATAATATCTGAAATCGTCATAAATAAATATATTGGGGTATTCTCATTTAATTAGCATTTTTGTAATTTTCGGTTGTCACTTGTTTCTTTCTTATTAATACATGCAAATTAGACCGATTCGAATAGGCTAATTTGCAATTTATTGTAAGATTTTTTAAAATCGGTAGTGTACTTTGATACATGTGTGGCTAAAAAAATGTTTTAAACAAGTTTCTAATCTTGAATTTTTTTCATATTTTGCTTATTTAACGAGTATATCTTTTTTAGCAAGAATGTTTAGATAAAATTTAAGATTATATAATCATTCATAGTTTTTATTTTCTCAATTTATTTATAAGAGCAATGGTTTCCTTTCAATAACGCCTTAAATTCCGCACAATTGGTTTTTTCATTAACATTTTATTCAGGGCAATACTGTACCAGAGTACAAATAATATATATTTATACCCTGACTGTACAATTGATACCTTGTTCATTTAGATTAAAACATGTAAATTTACACAATTAATTAAATGAAATCATTTTGAAAACGGTTGGTGATTACACCTAATCACTATGTAAACTTCCTAAAACAGCAAAGTTAGATACGAAGTGAATCAATGTGTTAGGATAGGTTGAAGGTAAGTTGGGTATTTTCCACTAGTTAGTAAATCAATTACTTCAGTTGTGAAATAGATAAATGAATTATTAGGTAAACGCCTTCAGTAAGTTAGTAATCAAGCAAGTATCACTAAAGGCGAATTATTATAAAAAATTACGTTTTTTTAAAAATGCCTATTTCCCTTTTTTTCAAATCCTAACATTCAACTTTGCATGCCGAGTTCAAATAGAATTCTTCCGTTTTCACATCAGTCTTCTTATTAGTTTTCCGTCCTACAAATCTGGACAATATAATAATTAATTTGAAACATAGTGAACCTATTGTATCAAAATTCTAGAGAGATAAGTAATTTTCATATGTCGCCAACTTTTACCGATCCCTGTATGAGATACATACCTCCTTGATATTCTGGTTGTACTGGTATATAGGCGTTTGATGGAGCAGGAACAGCTGAAAGTAGTAAACTCAAGATTAAATACTAATTTAATTATAAGATTTATTCATTCTATATGGATGAAGCTATTTAAAGATATGAAATCGTTTCTTTAGCTTAATTTTGAAATGCATATGATACTTACCTGCTTGATATTGAGGTTGCTTTTGTACATAGGCATTTTGCGGTGCGGAAGCCGCTGAAAATAATAATAAATTCATTTCAAAAACCAAGTTAGTTTTAAGATGTATTCATTTTACTATTAGACTGCACTTATATGACAATATAAAACTGACATAGTTGTAAAAGCACGTTTTTGAAATATATTTTGTTTTTTTAGATAAATTTTGAAACTTCATACGTCAATATTGTCATTGTTTTTGTACAGCGAAGTTTTGTGTCCCAAAAGCCGCTAAAAGGAACAAATTTTTAGGTTATATTCTAAGTGGTTTATAAGATTTATTTATTCCAAATAATAGGCTGAAGTTATTTAATGATATAAAATTCATTCATTCATTCATTCTTTTCAAAAATTAGGAAATTGTTGTCACTTAGTTTTTTAAGCTTTATATTCTGGTTGCCTTCGTGCATAGGCGTTTCGCTATGCAGAATCAGCTTAAACTAATTAGTAATAAATACCATTTAAATACTTTGTAAATTAATTTCAATGTTATTTTTTCTGAATATTGGACTAAAATTATTTAATGACATAGTTGTGATCATGAGCTCCTTTTGAAAATTGTTAGATCGTTTTTAGTTACATTTTTAAGCTGCATAGGGAACATACCTGCTTGATACTGTGGTTGTTTTTGGGCATAGGCGTTTTGTGGTGCAGAAGCAGCTGAAACATAATAAATACAATTTATAGGTACCAAATTACAAAGTTGTTTGTTAGTTGAATTTTGAAATAGCACATAGGGTACATACCTGTCTGATATTGTGGTTGTTGCTGAGCATAGAAGTTAGCTCTTTCTTGCTGACCTTGTGCAGAGAGGGGTCCACTGGCATATTTACCTTCGCTGTTGTAAGGGTTTCTGAAAAAGGTACATATTTCAATACGATGTTTTTCAAGCTAATATTTTCCACTTCATATTTTTCAAATGAATATGTATGTTAGAACATCTTTTTTCGAATTACAGAAACCTAAATAAATAATCTAATCTCTATATTTTCATCTGTAACTCAATACTATTATAATAATATCAAAAAGTTATCCAATTGGCATAGAATAGATTAGTTTGGGTTAGCCCATATATTTTAATTTTTTTCTCAAAAGGTTAATAGGAGAAGTTACTAGCCTTAACGAAAGAACTAAATTTTCAAGCAAATCTTATTCTTGTAACGTTATAAAATCGTACTTACTGTATTGGGTGAGTATTTCTCTCAGCTTCTTCTTGCCATCTCTTCAAAAAAGCATCTTTGGCTGCTTTGACTTCTGGAGAATCATCAATTTGCTTAGGCAAAATTTGAGGTATGTTGTCAACTTGATGGAAACCATTGCCATTATCCCAATATTCGACCTATAAGATAATTTATTTACATGGATATATTTCAACAATTAAAATTGCCACAAAAAATACAAGGGAGTGAAATGATAACACAATAATTATTGTAGTATTGGGACCAGATCCGAAGCGGCTCTATTTTGCAAAAGTATACATATGAAGTGCAGTAAAAGGCAAATATGTGTAAGGTAAACAACTGTATGTTTTTTAATTTTCTTGGTAAACTATGTTATTCTCTTCTAACCTTCATCATCTTTACATAATATTACCTTAAAATTAGAATTTTTGCTTGCATTTATTTTATTTCAAATATATCCTACAAATAAAGGCTAGAAACGTATAATTGCAATCCTGATTATTGTTTTAACTTTATTAGGTGCATATGGGTTAGTTAGTTTAGTAGAACTTAAAGCATGCATAAGAGACCTTTAACTAGGAGTTGTAGTACCAAAGGTCCTCACTTGGTTAGGCTTAAGCTTATGAAAAGTATCCAACTATTGAAAGAGCAGAACAGGCTGTTCTTAACATTTCACTAGATATCACTTCTTTTATTATCTATATAATCTGAACTATTTTGTAATGTTTAGATTTGATTATACATCTACCGATTACTATTTTACTATCTAAATACTGACGTCCCTGCATTCATTTGAGCTGAAAATATTTATATCATTAATCTCGAACGTATTTACAATACAAATACTCACTTTGATTTCTTGACCAGCTCCATTAATGTAATTATAAGCTCCCTTAAGATCACCGCTGGCTTTCTTTTGTTCATTCTTAGCGATATCTGGTACTTGGTAACCATAAAGGTACCCTCCTAGTCCGTCTTGGCCATGGTATTGTTTAGCTAAATAGATGTCTTCCAGAACATTATGCGGTTCTTGTCCTAGAAAGAAAATGATGAAGGATTCAGTGAGAAAATGTAACTACTATCATTCCTCGTGATGATTGTCGACATTCAGATAAGTAAACAAGGTACAGTCTCTTTTCTATTTTCTAGTTTAATTATAATATAATTAATTTTGAGATATATATATATAAATTGCGGTGTCAAAGTAATATAAGTACATAGGCTTAGTTTAGAACGCGTGTTTAGTTTAAATACTAAAGCGTACATTTAAGATAAAAATTGATCCAGCTGATATATACCAACGAATCAGCTTGGTGTTTCGAATTAATTTATTTAAAAGAAAAATCGTAAATAACAAATTGAGACTTTTCAAAAATGTAAATATCACTGCATTAAAAATGATTTCGGTGTAAATATCGATCAAATTTCACTAGAATTATATTTTGGTACACGGTGTAAACTAACCAAAGTAAGGTGAATAATACTAGATGATAAAAAGTAAGTTTTCTATATTGAATTTTCTGCCAAAACTTTGATTCATGATATATTAATGAGGATAAAAATAATTTGGCTTAAAAAACGTGGCGCATAGTTTTATATATTTTTTTAAGTGGAATGACCTACTTATTTTTATTGGAATTAGTGCTCTATAGGATCCTTCGTTAAACCCTAACATACTGTTGCTCTAAAATGTGACGCTGCCAGGTTATTGATTTTTTTATGATTTTTTTCAGCCGAAATCACTACTTAAATTTAATTATCTTTGTCTTTTTTTAAACAGCAACTGGACAACAAATTGTCTATTTTTCCTTTAATTAAAAATCAAAAAGTTGTTATGACTAGATGACAATAATTTTTTTGTTATCGCTTCTAATAAGTAGGTGGGTGTCAATTTTGACGTTTACTAAGTAGTCATTAAGTTGCTCCACATTAATAAAAAAACGTAAAATATTGCAGACTGTGAAACAAAATGGCAAGAATTAGTAAACCAATATGATTTACGTTATTGGTGAATGTTTTGGAAACCGTTTTATGGGTTCAAAAATGTATGCGCAAAAATATCCAAATAATAGACATCCTGGTGAAAGGATACTGCAACCACTAAAAGAAAATTTGATCGTACTAGAAGCGTAGCTTACGAAAAGAAAATTAGAACAAAAGGGGATTAAATGAAGAAAATCGATTTTATTAGCAATCTACCTCTCAGTAGTAGAGAATCCAGAAATTAGTGTAGGACATTTAAGTAAGGATTTAGAATTAAAGAAATCGTCCATGGCAAAATTTCTTCAGCAAAATAAGTTCCATCGCTACTATGGGGTCGTTCAAGTTTGCCCCTCGTATGAAAGATATTTCAAAAATGGAAAAAACATAATTTTGCACACATTTTGCACTATTTTGCATATCATAAATAAAATTTTGCACACCCACACAATGAAAACTAGAGCTGTTTTTTAAATGGAAAGCAAACTTGACCGTTCCGCCCGTCTCGTCTGTCAATTCTTCCGGGGAAAGTTATAAGATACCAAAAATTTGCGTTTTTCCCCGTTTGACACAAAATTTTAAAAATTTGATGATAACTCTTTACGGCTGATTTATTCTTTATTTATCACGCATAGTTAAACCGCCGTTTGATTATTCAGGATCGATATGAACGCCCAGCACTATCTTCCAAGCTCGCAAAACAACAAACCTCTAAAACTAAATAGTAAAACTATAAATTTATCCGGCATTTTCGTTATAAATGAAATAAAACAACCACTAGAAATCACTGATAGGTATAAGCGGGTACCTGGTATCAGCTAAGCACATAATTTATTCAATTTCAAACCAGGTATGGGTGTCTTAAATCCAAACTGGAATTGCGATTAATCCGTATTTAGTTCATAACATGCTTTCCGTGCAAAGTCAGAGGATGTAGGGGAATGCAAATATTTGACACCTCATAATTTTCTCCAGAAGAGTGTGCAAAATTTGAAAATAGGTGTGCAAAATGAGTTGATCATAGTAGCATCAAAATTTTTCAACTTTGTGTCAAACGAGAGGAAAACGCAAATTTTTCTCAGAAGAGTGTGCAAAAGTTGAAAATAGGTCTGCAAAATTGTGCAAAATTAGCTGCACCGAGTGGAATCATTTTTTTTTTATTTTATTACAGACTAGGGGGTGGGGGGTCGGTCCGGGCGGTTAAGAAGCAGCTCTAGTTTTCCTTTTGTGGGTGTGCAAAATTGTGCAAAATTATGATTTATTTATTTCTAAAATTTGTTTAATATAGAGTGACAAACTTAACCAATTCCCTACCATGTTCAACTGCATCAAGTACTTATCGAAAACGATTTTGAAATTACCTACATAACTAGCATTTTATTTGTTTTATTACATTTTCTAGATATAGGTCCCACTGCGTGGCCAGATCGCCGGACTTAATATTAATGGATTTTTAACCGTTAAATCCGATGCATTATAAGATCATTTACACAAATAGTGCATTATATAAAAATCGGCCTTTCCTATTGGTCGATCCGCATGGCCCTCCGCTCGCTTCGCTCGCTACGGGGGCTCAAGGAAAGGAAACTAACCAGGTGCTAACCCAAACTAACCCAAGACATACCCAAAATCAAGTAAAAAACTGTTTAGAAACATAATCTTAAAAAATATATATAAAATAGCAACGGGGGTTCGAACCTCGTCCGTCCAGGTGAGATCGAGTTGTATAAACCTCTACACCACGAGAGCTCTTGACGGAAACCGATTGCATAACGCAGACATATCGTAATACGAGATGGATCGACCAATAGGAGAGGTCGATTTTTACATAGTGCACTATTTGTGTGAAGGATCTTTAAATGCACATCGTATATCGTTTTGAAACCACATCCAGAGAAGTGGAACGTATAGAACAGTTTTGTTCAGGCAGGAATTACCCATGCTCTTCTTCGAGAAGTTAGAGCATCTCATTCACGTAGGTTTAATCTGTGTTTGCAGCAAAACGGTAGACATTTTAAGTAATAATTGCTGCGTTAATGGTATGTTGTTTCATCAACAACTAAAAGTTGTTTTTCTTTTCTTATAATCTTTAATATTTGTCATATCTTAAAATTTAATGGGAAAAATCCGGATTAGGTTGTCTTCGTGACGCATGAAAAAAATATATTTTTTTCTTATTCTTCAACCAGTCATTTAGTCTTCTCTCACAGCCAAGCTCATTATCAATTCTTTTCTTCATTTAAAACCATTTTTGTTCCGATTTTTTTTATATATAAGCTACGTTTCCAGCAAAATCCAATCTGTCATTTAGAGTCTCTAATACCGTTGTAGGCGTTGTAATAAGTTTGTGGTCGGAAGTACCTACTGTAATTGTGTACTGGTCAGGGTTTGTGGTTAGAAAAAGATCCATTATTATTAAGGTAGTTTTATGTTAATAAAAAGTTATTCTTTAATGGTTTTGTTTCATTTACAGAAAGAGTAAATTCAATAACACAAATTTTAATGAAATAACTTTTATTGATGTACGATAAATAGCCAATTAAGTGATTATAAACGCCAATAGCTGGTATATTTTCCAAAGTATGTTGTTTAAAGCGGCAAAACGTTTACTCTGAAAACCCAAAATGGATCGTCGCCTGGTAAATGTGAAAACGCATGGGAAAAAGGGATTTTTTTTGTTTAATTGCAAATTTAAAAAAGTGGTAAAAATATATACATGTTATCATTTTAAAGGTAAATTAAAACTTTATCCATGCATGGTACTGGATAGAAAATATTAATATTTAAATAAAAATGTTGTACAACCTGTATAAGCAACACAACATTGCACTCATGTAAGATAAAATGATCCCAAATTTAGATTTTTACAAATTTTCACTAAAAATGAATGAAAAATAGGGGGGAAATTAAAATTTAAGGAAAAGTGGTTTGGGCAAAAAACTCATTAAAAACTTAATAACCTGGCAACGTCTATAATAATTATGCTCCAAATTTTTTGGAACACTGTGTGTAAGTCAAATTATTCTTAGAATGTAATCCCTTTATCCCTAAATCTGCAATCGAAGACCGGAGTATTAAATGGACAACTATTTTTCATTGGTATAAACATTATTAAAACACCATAAATACGTACATTTAATAAATAATACAATAATTCGGAATAACCTACCTAAAAATCTTACTGCAGGTACATCTGATTCAATTTTGGGGGCATATTTCAGTGATTGATCTTGATGTTCAATAATATTCTGCGCGTCGTTAGGATCTAAGTCTAACAACCTTGTTTCCTCGGTCCTCGATTGCTGTATGTAACATACACAGACAACCTAAAAAATAGGGTATGTATTATTAAAGAATACAGACCTATAGCTACGAAATTATAGTACTAAACTACCGATTAATGCAGATTGGTGTTTTATGCGAGGAGGTCTTGCTTCAGTGAAACAACTTTAAGAAGCTTTGTCTTTGGAATGTTCAAGACTCAAGCGAACTCCTAAATGAGGCGATAAACGAGGCTCTTCGCCAGTATAGAGGAACACATT